>JAVQJF010118651.1:0-159633 GCA_036023855.1 Gadopsis marmoratus
CCCCCCCCCCCCCCCCCCCCCCCCCCCCCCCCCCCCCCCCCCCCCCCCCCCCCCCCCCCCCCCCCCCAGACAACACATCGCAGGGAAAATTAATATCCTGCCATTGGCCGCGCGTGGGGAGCAACAGGCGCTGATGCAGCCGGGAGACGCGCCAGTCGCACCGGGGCGGTTAAAAAAAAAGGGACGCGCACCCAGCGCCGACCTTTGCCTCGCAATCGTCTCTGCCCGACGCGGGGCGACTGTGCCGTAAAACACACACACACACACACACACACACACACACACACACACACACACGCACACACACAGCTCCAAATAACTGCCGCGCGTCTCTGTACACGCATCCGTGGCTACTTGTTTCAGCCGCCCGGTGGATTCGGTCCGCTGCGGCACCGATCGGCTGGCGGACGGTCGGAGACAGCGGCGAGACACGACGGCAACGTGTTGCGGGACTTGCCACTGTCCCAAATTGTCCGCATGAACGCAGCTGTCATCCGACGTCGAGCGCGTCAAACTGGCCCGAGCTGTACAATGTGTCTCATGAGCCGTTGCTATGGCACCCGACCACACGACAAATGGCATTCACCCCACCAACTACTGAAAAACATGCTGCACTTCCGAATTAAAAACCGATGGATGGTCTTACCGAGCGCCGCGGTGAAGTCCACAAGCCTCCTGCTTACCTGGCGACCGATCGGTGTTTTCCTCCCTAAATGTCTGGATCGCTGTTTGTTTTCCCAGGCGACGACAGCATCTCCGGGATTTTTTTTTTTTTTCTTTTTTTTTTTTTTTTTTTTTTACCTGGGAATCCCAAACAACTTCCGGGCCCATGCTGGGATACAGACCGAATAATTGTACGACAGAGCTCCTGATTCAGTGATTGCCGAACGCATCGATGCAGGATACAGGTGGCAGCTCCGCCGGTACAAGAGCTCGTGGCACCGGCACGAGGCTGTGCACTGCCGCGCGCGCATATCTGTTGGGAGAAATACTTGCTACAAGCTGGTCGGCGAACCTGCTGCATTTAGGAAAATTAGTCATTGAAAATTCAGACAGCGCAGATCAAGGCCTCTTCCGGAAATGCTAGTGGAGAATGGAAGTGGGCGGGTTATTTTACAATGTCTCTTTCTCTTCGGCGTCTGTCTATAGCTTTATTACATAATTAGTATAGTATATGACTTAGGCCTAATAAGTAGTTGTTGTATTCACACTGTGAAATGAAAGGATGGGTGGTTGGCAGTGGCGGTTTAGCGTTTAATAGCAAGAAGGCGCACATTAAAACATAAGTAGGATTGTTGCGATGAAATAGTTTATGGCGATGTTACACGTGTAGCACCACAGGGTGGCAGCAAACTGCTGTTTTGAGACCAACTCTGCCGAGTTACTAATCAGACGGAGCTGTGAAAATGAAGTGGTCATGTCAACACATTGCAACTCTCTGTGCAGGCTCTTGATTTAATTGAGAAACAATGCGATTAAGAGTCTCACTGCGCCCTATTCAGGCCAGTCAGTAAAGAATGATGGGCAACTATTTGAATCGATGATGTCTGTGCCGCCGTAGAAGGACCTCATAAGCCTCATGGATCTTCATGAACGTTGCCTCAGCATCCTTGCCGGGCTTATGGTCTGGATGCCATGTCTTGGCCAGCCCCCTATATCTCTGAGTTATCTCTTCAAGTGAGGCCTCAACCTCCAATGACAATACCTGCAACACAAACATATTCCATATACACAGTTTGGAAATGAACTATGCCAGATCACTGACTGTACACACTTTACAAAGTTAACTCATCACTTATATAGCCTTTCCAGAGTTAAGAGATTATTCACCTTCAGTGCGTCTTTTTCCACCTCAGTGTACTCTTTGAGCAGTATTTCCAGGACCTTCCGCCAGGCCTCTTCATAGTACCCCCCTCCAGTAAGAAGACACAGGATCCGATATGGTATTAAGAGAATGTACTCCAACACACTTCTGAGCCCAGGTAGGAACCAGAACATATCCAGCAGTGCTGCTACACAGTCAGACAGGTAGTACAGTGTGGCTGTGGTGTTATGGAATATGCAGTAACCTAGCGGGGCAGAGAAGGCCAGCCACGCTAGGCCGAGCCTATAAAGTCGTGGACCTGGATAAAAGACAGAAATTAATGTAATTTTAGTAGGCCTTAAAATTCAGAGAGATACAATGCTATCAAGGTGGGAAAAGGAAATCAGATGATATTGTCATATTTGTGAGATCACCTCACCTAGTTCCTGTTTGCTCCCATGTGTCTGTGGAGGTTTGAACCTGCGGTGCTGTGCAGCAGTGACACTGGCAGCCAGGCTTATGGGGAGAGGTGATAAAGTGCTGCCATAGAATATCGGAGAGGTTATGAGACAAGCAGTCAACGTTTTTTGGAGATCAGAGGTCTGCTGGCCAACACTGGACACCAGATGCACCCCTGCACCCACACATAAAGGCAGAACTATAACGTAAAAGAAACTGAGGGAGTTCAGTCCTATCAGAGCCACCGTCCCAAAGTAGATCCCAACACACGCCTGTCCAACAAATCTGACAGGGCCTACAGATGGAGGGACCATGATAAGGGGTCTTTTTCTCTCTTTCTCTGCATCTTGATTGGCCTCACCAACATATGCAGGAATGCGTATGATCTCTCTGACCCAGCCAAACCCAAATCCTCCCAGGGTTAGCATCCACAACAGAGCATGGCTGTCTCTTCCTAAATATAGATGGTGCAGGCCCAAAGGCCCACCTATTGCCCACAGGACATAGGCTACCATTACACTTTTTACCATCCTTTTGTCTCTGGATCAGTCCCTCTACAGGTGAATATTATCCTTGATGAGTACCTGCAATGAACAGAAGAGTTTTGTCTTACCTCCAAGTTGAAACTATGTGAAGTTGTTAGTTCTTGACACAACTCAATAAATATCTTTTATAATGTAGAGGTGAGCCAATCTAACTGTTCATGTTTTGTATTATTGTATTCTTTATTTTATTATTTATGCTGTGTTAATCATTTTGGTATGTTTGCTCTATGAAGCGTGTGCTGCTGATATCAAAGGGATTTGTAATCTCTGCGATCCACTCCCCTGGTTAAATAACATATTACATAAGAGGGATTTATTTTAGCTCATGATGGACATTTTCATTTTAAGTCATTACGTGATCCAAAACATAGTAGGGTGTATTTGACTATGTCATCACATGATATGCAGAAAGACAGAAATTGAAATGGTACACACCAACCTTTCTAGGCCAACCACAGTTAATCCAAAGGCTATATTAGACTGGTCGTTCAAGTTATATCCTATTTTAAATACATTTAAGACCTATTTGGGTTTGTGTAATGATAGCTAGGTTACTTACTCAGCCCATAATTCCAATTCTTAGCCTGATAAATCCTTTCCAGTCCTTTCCGTAATTGAAGTTGGTGCATGTTGTTGCAACAGTTGGACTTTGAATCATGACAATGAAATTACACTGTGGCCTCAACGCATGATGTGCATCAGCATTTAGTCCCCTTGATTATCTGAACTGATAAGGTGAGGAAAAGGTCTAAATGGGACATTTGTGAGAGATGGGAAACTAATGTACATGTTTCAGAGAGTGCCTTAATTTGTTCTGTAAACATTTTAGAAGAAGACATTACAAACACAGGTATATATACACAAATTAAGAACATTAAACCATAAATGTAAGCCTTATATTACATTTACATGTGCAACAATGGACAAAAACTATCATAGAAATCCCAAACGTGTTCCCTGAAAACAATTTGAAAGCAAGAGGTGGAAGACGTATTTAGGTGTTTTACATACAGTAAGTAAAATAGCAATACCACAATGTAAAAATATTTTTTACTTAAAGTAGTAGTAGTACAGTAGTTTAATTTACTGTATATTCATTTTAGGTTTAGAAAATGTTGTGCAAAGTAACTACTAAATATATCTGTCATATAAATGTAGTGGAGTAAAAGGTATAATAATTCCCTCTCAAATGTAGAAGTATAACATTTAAATAAAGTATAATAAAGTAAAGTAGGCCAAGTACCTACAGTAGTTACTTCCCACCGCTGATGAAACCAGAGAATGTTAAAATAGTTTTAAATCTAATGTTTTAAGCATGAACCATTTCACCAACAGTTGAAAGATGAGAGAAGTATCCATGTCTTCATTCTCCATTATTAGGGAAAGCATGTTGTAGGGGAGACCAGGGACAGTTGTAACATGATATGATTGTAACACCATGAATTTCTCCAATCAGAAACAAGCGTGAGTGATGACACTCACTTTGCACATGCTCAGGTAAGATTGTCTTCTTATAAAAAATGAGCCACATTTCAAACTCCCAGAGAAAGTTCAGCAAAAGTGTTTGGTTTTTTTAGGCAAAAAAATAACTTTGGCTCTCTTTCAAAGATCAGATCAAATGTCCAGGAATCCAAATAAATATTATTGTAAACACTGGTTTGTAAGCTAAAAATAGAAATGACTAACATTTTGTCAAACTAGTAGTCAGGTTTTTTCACGTGATGTGAAAACATGACTGGTGATACTGGGATGCTCGTAAGGCTACAACCATCCCTGAACAACATTACTCTAATTTAAAAAATGTTTAAAGCCTATACAAAATAGATTATATGCAAAATTAATGATAATCCATTGCGTGCTAATTTATTTAAACAGTTTGAATTTACAGGGACAGCACATCAATGCTTGAAATGGAAAATAATACATGCCAGTACTCCCCGTTTTCACATGTTTGTGTGTGTATCAGCCGATATCAGCATCTCATTAAGTATTACATGCTAAATTTTCTCCAGTGAATAAAACATTTAGGAGCTATAATGTGCATTTCTATTATTAGAGTAAAAAATGATTTACTAGCCTAAGAGATTAAGATAAAGATAATCTTTTATTAATCCCACAACTGGGGAATTTACAGTGATACAGAAATCAGTAAGAATAAGCAAGATATAATACATAAATAAATAAACAGACTTAAAATTGACATTTTTGCACATAGGAATATTGATATTGCACAAATTGTCATTTTGGTGTGTGTGGTCTACTGGGAGCGGTGTTGATAATAAAGTCTGACAGCAGCAGGAAGGAAGGATCTCTCCTTCACACACTGAGGGGGAAGCAGCCTGTCACTGAGGGAGCTGCTCAGTGCTGTCAGTGTGTCCTGCATAGGATGTGACATGTTTTCAATCAGGGAAGATATCATTCGTTCTCCTTTCTCCCACCACCTCCACTAGGTCGAGGGGGCATCCCAGGACAGAGCTGGCTGTCTTAACCAGTCTGCTGAGTCTCTTCCTGTCAGTAGTTGAGATGCTGCTGCCCCAGCAGACTCCAATGCCTCTACAACGGTTTGAAATTTGCATGCCTTGTGTGATGGTGGCGCCCAAGATTGTATTATTCTGCAACAGCGATCTTTTCATTGCAAATGAGGCACACAGGTGTAACTGCACTGAAAGTTGACATGATGAATGCACACTTATCAGTCCATTCTTCATTCACTGCAAGAGTGTTCCACCAAGGACACTGATGGCATCAAAACCGATTAACGTGTCCTGCAATTGCGTTTCATATGTTAAGTGTCTAGTTATCATTTTGGATATCCCATGTTTTTTAGCAGTCTGTTCACACTGATATAGGCTAGCATTCAAATGGAGTGAAAATATTAAACAATGAAAGTCCGGCCCCCATGTAATTGATGTCTCCTGCTCTACATATAGCACTGAAATACAAGTGCACAACCCAAAGTACATGAACATTGTTTTGATTGCTCTCTGTTATATTTAGCATGTGCACACACCTTTGGATATGAATAACATAATTATTAGTGATGATGGACAGCTGCTCTACCTGTAGAGCTCCCCGGGCTTCCTGCCCTCTGTGAAGCCACGCCCCCTGACTACCCCTTCACCTATCAGAGCGGAGTGTAGCAGACGGCTAGCTCAGCTTGTTTAAATGCAGCCGGGCTAGCCTGCTACACACCCACGGCGTTTTTAAGAGGATGCGCCGTGTTTTAACTTTTTAACCGTTTCCCCTCCCGTACTTTTAAGCCTGGGGATACTGTAATGGTTTCGGACAATGGAAACGGACGACGTGACGGTTAGAGAGCAACTTTTCCACAACCGTGTCCGGGAGACTATAGTAAGTAACTCTAATGGAGGCGCCGGGTAATATACGAGGCTCGCTCATAGCTGTGACTTCTAACAATCAGCCGCCTGATGAGCAGGACGCGAAAGCCACGTCGTTTGGTTAGTGAGGTGTCTGCGTCGCATGGCTTGGCGACTGTTCAACTCTCAAACTTGGAAGTCGTCGCAGTCTTATATTTTGAGCAGTGAACAACAGCGTCCGGAACCGTCTGTTTTTAGCGTGACTTTTTTTTTTTTAGGTTACGTTGATGCTTGCAGTTAGCCGAACTTGGGGTCACTGGGTAACTTGTGGCACAGGAACACGAAGGAGCCTGCACAGCGTCCGGGGCTCTTTTTATTGCGTTTGTTACGACCTGAACCTCCTCTCCGCGCGTCCTTCCATCAGTCTGCCATGGTTTGGACAACCCTACTTGGCATTTTCCGTTTGTACTGTCGTTGGTGCGTTTTGCCAGTGCTGTGGTTTTCCAGTGGCCCGTTCTGTTTTGTGCACCACCACCAGCCTGTTGAACTTCGGATTTACCAGAAAGATCACTTCAGTTACAGCAAGGCACATGGATACTGACCTTTAACCCCCCAAAGTCCTATTGCACCTCATAGGTGGTGCATTTCCCGAGACTGGAGATAGTGCTGATACAGTGAACCTTTAGGGACAGTGTCGAACATCCTTTGCATATTTTAGAATCAGTGGTTGACTTATCAGTTTGGCCTAGCAGATTAGAAACTCTAAGGCCAAATTGTAGTGGTGAGCAAAACTGTGCAGCTGTTGATTAGGCCAGTAAACAGGTGTACATTTATGGATGAGTTGTATAATCTAGAAATGAACACTCCCCTGGGGAGATTGAGTCAGTGCAGCAGCAACATTATGGTAGCGCAAATGACCTTGCAGGGCTGAGCGATGTTTTTCACAGCAGATATTTACATATCAAGGCAGCAAAACCGCAAGAGTAACTAATCACATTGTTGATGATTGCATATATTTACGTGTCCCAGTTTCAGGGTTCTGATATTGTATGGGATACTTTATGGGATTGAGCCACCGGTGCTTTTCCTGTTGTGACAAGTCAACATTTCTGCTGTGAAAAGGGCCTGTTGCTGTACAATTATAAAGTATAAAGGTGTTTTTGACACTGACTTGGCTCCACGACACCCAAGAGTCTGCCCACATTAGGTATCACAGGCAGAAACAATTACATCCTCCAGACAATACCATGTCAAACAGAGCTTTTAGTAGCGCACAAATATTTTCAGTTGTGTATTTACTCATAGAATTAACGTTACACGAGCAACAAATAAAGTGCCCACATTTATTATCATGCCCTTGTTTTGTCATCGTCTCTTTCACCTAAAGACCTAATGCTATTAATTGAAACCCCCTTCTTAATCCACTGGCTGGCCTCAAGTCTCCAGCTTACCGTCCTGTCTCAGTGCTCCCTCTCAGGCTGCCTGCATCTCTTGTTATTAATGGCTTCAGGCCAAGCTTGTCATTGATCAGCTCATTTTGAATAGAAGAATATGTGGCAGCAGTTAGTATAGTATTTATAGTATATAGTATAGTATATATAGTATATAGTATATAGTATTTCACCTTGCGATTCTTCGCAAGAATGAGACGCATAAGCAGTTTTTGAACATTACATTTTTAGATTGAGCTTTTTCAATACAGAACATTAAAACAAAATGAGGGTGGCTTTTTAGTCAGGAGCCTCACAGCAGCACCAATTGGTGCCTGCAAGTCAATAGTAATTCGTCCCATATTATGAATACCAAGTAAACATGCAACTCAAAATTCATAGTGTGTGTTCTTTAAATGTAGGACAGCAAAAGAACCAGCTAATCACTGGGAAAATGTGATTGCAGCCAAATGTTTGACTTCATCTGGGCTGATGCAGCATTGTAAATCACCTTAGGTGAGAGCATCTGGCACAAGTCATAAGGTTTATTAAAGAAATATTCTACGTGAGTTTGTGTGAACGGTAGAGCCAGGAGTACACACCCACGGCTTAGGCCCACGCCCTGAGCCTGGATGTATCAAGAAGGATCAATGATCAACAGAATAAAAGGTCACCCAGTGGAACACCCAGCATCAGCATGCATTAAGATATCAAAGTTGTTTGAATGCTATGTTATAAATAAAAGACATGCTTAAGCTGACTGATTTTGAATGTGTAATTGTCTACTACATACAGTATATGTGTTACTTAAGAATCACTTTATGTAGGCGTTTTGCGAGATGGCTGAGACATTGTTCTGTAGTTTTGGATCACATAACCTTACTTTTGTTTTTACTTTATTTTTTAAGGACATGCTGTAAAAATGGCTTTGCTGGAGGAAAGATTTTAACCACTTTGTCACTGTCATTTTGTTTTCTCAAGGCCATAATTAAATTACTGGATTTTCAGTTGTTGTCTCCCTGAAATCTCATATCGCTAAGCTATCAAATATTGGTGTCATAACATACTGTAGCTGCCCACCTTATTTTGGATTAGGATGGCTTTTCCCGTGCAACAGTTCAAGTTATTTTTGGCTGTTGAATAAATCTTGACTAGGTCGATTGCCTAATGTATCCTTTTACTTGTAAATAAAGACCATCATGCTTTGCCTGATCGTGTTTAGCTGGACCAGTTTCCCCTGAAATGACACACTCTGAGGGAGTCACTTGGCATTTTGCTAGGACGTGCTGTGCCACTACCAACCCCCTGCTCCTTTTTTGCGTTATTGCAGTAACTACGAAGTTATGCAACATGTGAAGACATGAGCTTCCTTGTTTGTTTGTTTTTTTTTAGCTTGAATCAGCACAAAGATGTTTAGGTTACTGTGGGAATTTTAAAATGCTCAGTGAACTCTGAGCCCTGAGACTTTGTGTTCAACACAAAGCTGTCCCTCTGCATGCTGAATATCTTAAATTCCCTTTTTCAGTGGCTATGTTCTCCCAGCGCTCAACATTGCCAATCAGCATGTTTGCCCAGTGCACATACGTGGACTAAAAGTGTGTCATTCTCCTCCACCTATTTCTCACCCAATATCCATCCTTTGTTCCCTGCTTTTTCTTTTGTTGGATTATCCATCTTTTACTAGATTGTATAGATCCATTCTAAAGTGGGTCAACATCTTGGCCCTCCTGGAAGCATACAGGAGGAGGGGTGTATGTCCGTACCCCAACCCCATTTGTTATTGTACCATATGTCCATTATGTCCCAGTGCTCCAGTTTAAAAATATCCTTTCACCATGAATTGTTTTGACATTGTTCATACTATATGGATTGGACTATACTACTGTAACTTTCATGGAAACCTGATGCATAAAAATATTTTTTTAAGCTCTTTGTTCTTTCAAGGAACTCATGTTTAAGTTTGAATCCTCTTAAGAAACTGGCTTTGCATGTTGTCACATTTCTGTCATTCCCCAGAGAGCCTCTTTGTAACACTTTGGTGCGCTCTATATACACTGTTGAAAGGATTGATGTGAACTTTATTACAGCCACTCTTGGTGGTTGATGATGGTGTAATTCTAAAACGATGACTGAATACCTGTCAGGTTCCGCTCTGCTTTGATAACTTATAACTAATATAGCATTCCAATATGTTATAGGTAACACGCTACACATGCCAATGGTGAATTCACATAATTTGGAATGGAATTTAGTGATGGGAAAGATCCCCGTTGGTATGTCTTGCAAGCATGCAAAGACTTTTTGATGATTTTTTTTTTTTTTTTTGTACAGTAGGGGTAATGATGTATTGGTAAAGGTGTCCTAATTTATATCTATTGAACAACATTGGTTACTGGTGTGAAATGAGCTCTACAGCCTCATGTAGCAAGGGTGGCTATAGACCTTTAGTCTTGTTTAGTATTGTGCTGAAAAGTATTAAGGGGATTGTTGTACTAAGAGGGGCACCTGTGGGACGGGATCTGTCAGACTTAAACACTCGCATGCACTCAGTTTTAATTTCCTCCTTGCCCAGGAACATTCCTATTCATAGCACTCAATACGCTGTGGCACAGACTTGTGCATGCACCAGTTTAGCATTATACACACATGTTCAGGTTATCTGTCAATTTGTTTGCTGTGACAACATTCACACAGTTGAGACATATTTGAGTGTATGTCTATGCAACGACATAGTTTGGCTTTTAGTTAAGATGTGGCCTTTTACTTTCATTAAAGTAACTTATGTTTTGTATCATTGTCATACAAGGGATTTATTTCAGTCTTTGGGGTGAAATGTTGATGGCTCTGCCAGATAACAGACTAAGTCAATAAAGGTTTAGCCTACATTTGTTGGCAGATTTAGTGTAATGTCTGAGAATGATCTTTACAGACAGTATGGGAGCTATCATCACTGCTATTAACTCTTTCACTCCCCCTAATCCTTCCTAGTTTATCGGTCACCCATTTTGCTGTTTGTTGGGATAAAGTGGTAATCTTCAGACTCCAGCTGTCTCTCTTCACCTTGACAGAATGGTGAATGTTTTTGGTTGTTTGCATTTGTAGCAATACATAGCCTGTTTTGTTTATTTCTTGCTGTTTATCTGCACAAAACGGATGCTTCTACGAGAAGCAAATATGTATATCTTCTGAATGTTTTTGGTTTCTGTGTCAGGCACACCCTGACTTTTAAGACCTATCAGAATATATTAAATCGGAGACATGAGCCAACCTTAATAGATGTGTTACTGCACAGAACAGGACAGTTTGTGTACAAAGCTTCACTTTCTTTGTGGGATTAGCTGCTTAAACAATAGAAGAAATAACATGTTATCTCCTTTTTATTAGCCATGTTCTCAACCTGTGCAAAGTGAAAAGGACACATGTAAACCTCCTTTCTGTCTCTTCTGCAGATCTGTGTACTCCTGTTTACATGCCTTTACATGGTGTCGTACCTCATACTTACCCACTTCAAGAAGACTGCAGAGTTTGTCACAGGTGAGTTTTAAAAAGTCAGTCTTTCTGGATTTGAATCAGAGCAACACAAAGAATGCTCTGTGAGAAACCTTCCCATCAAAGGGTTATGGAGAATTGCCGGGAGGGGAATTGATGGTGTTGACAAGTGTAGTGATTACATTGGTTTTTTGGAATTGTTTTCCACACTGTATGTAGGCCACTCTTTCCAAGCAAGCACAGGGGTTCAAAGGAGATATTTTTCTATCTATCTATCGGCTTAATTTGTCATTACTTGTTTTGACAGTAGGAAAAGTGTAGATAATGTTTTGGTCAAAACAGTATTGGCAAATAACTTTACTTGGATCTAAAATATGTTTATTATTATTATTATTATTATTATTGTTATTATTAAAAGTCAAAACATGTTTAAAGTTCTGCAGCAGTGTGACTGGGCTCACAATAAATGAATCCAATAACCCTCCATTATTGGAAGCAGATGTAGGATGTCAAACTAACCAGATCCCTCTGCTCTGCCGGCTGGGCTAGGTCGGGAGCTGGTTTTTTTTTTTGTTTTTTGGGGGGGGGGGAGCATTGCTATGCTACGCGTTAGCCCATAACGGCGGAGCAGTTATGCCCTGTAGCTAAATGACGACTGTGCAGTACTTCTCGGCAGAGTTGTTTTTGACATTAAGGAGCCAAGAACTGGTTTTTGCTCCTCAGGCTTTACCTCATTATTAAATAGCTGTGGCAACATTTGCACAGGGAGATATTACAGTATCATGTACTGTGGTGCACGTTACTTAGAAGTACATCAATTCATACAGCATAGTTGTAGAGCTCTGCATGATACTGAACAGGTTTTTTGGAGTTTTAGTGCTTTGGGCAAATAGTAACATTTACAGAAAGATTCCATTGGTATTGTTAATACTCCACTCGTCGCAGTTTTATACCCATATGTAATTCCGTTTTTATTAGAATCTTGGTCTTGCTTGGACAGAATGTTCCCAACATGCTTGTCCCCAACTCACTCCCCACTCTGAGGCCAGTGAGACTTTGTGTGGACTGTATAGATATATTTTGGGGAAAGTTGTAATAGACGCAGTCCATACGAGGATGAAAAACGGACTCGCTGTCCCGGACAGCTTTTACCTTTCTCATGACCACACAGACTTGCTATATATTAACATTTCTTTATCTGATTTGCACTCAGACTAACCTATGTTTAAGCCTTCCTCAGTTACAAAGTTCCAGAAGTTAAGTTTGTTATGTCTGTGGCAACTTACTCATAAATGCATAGATAAATAAATGTAATCCTACTTGCTTCTCTATTCTGTTTTCAGATGATATTGAAGATGCCACAGTCAACAAAATTGCGTAAGTGAAAACCTTCAATGATTAACAGACCCACAGCAATCTGTTCTCACTCACTCACTTTGATTAGTGTCAGTGTGAATGATTACTTAACTAATAACTTAGTCAACGTGACACATGCAGTGGCCTGAATCCGTTTGGCTGTAGTTTATTGCCCTATCTTATGTGCTCATGTGGTTGTAGGTTGGCATGTCGGCACGTCAGAGTCACTCTGCCCTTTGTCCATACACGCTGGCACACTAATACCTTAGCCTGGGCCACCCTAGCCTTTCACCTAGACTGTGCTGTTATGCTGAAACACACTAACACACATGTGAACTCACTGAAAGCTTGTCTTTCTCCCTCTCCCAGCCTGTGGTTGTGTACCTTCACCCTCTCTGTTGCAGTGTGTGCTGTGCTCCTTCTCCCCATCTCCATTCTGTCCAATGAGGTGCTGCTCACCTTCCCACAGAGCTACTACATGCAGTGGCTCAATGGCTCTCTTATCCACGGTACATGTTACTGTTTTTATTCATCCACAACACCAAACAGATGTTTGACAGGTATCTTTGATCACCAGCGGGCATTACTGTCTGAAACTGGATCAGATTTAATGAGCATCGATGGTAATAACCTCCAAATCAGTACACTACAGGCCTGTGTCCAAACAGATCATTATTATTGATAGAATGGCTGTGACCTTGCTGTGTGCATTATTTGGGTTTTTAAAAAATGTTCCCTCCAACTCTCATTGAATAATGATGTTTTTTCAATTGCTCAACTAAAATGTAAAGTAAATTGTTATGAAGCCTTGTAGTGTTTCATGTGAGAAACATTTTGATGATGACCTCAGCTTTTCACACGTATTATATAGTTACTTTTTTAACCGTTGTACATTCTTGTGTATTAGCACATGAGCCAGTCTTGTCATGCTCCACTGCTTTGCAGGACTATACCTCACAGTGGTTGACCGTGGTACTGCCAAAATGTATCACTGCTATTTTAACCCTAATAAATGTTTGCACTGAAAACTAAATTTTGCCACATCTGTCTTCCCCTCTTGTCAGGCTTGTGGAACCTAGTTTTCCTTTTTTCCAATTTGTCCCTGGTCTTCCTCATGCCCTTTGCCTATTTCTTCACGGAGTCTGAGGGATTTGCAGGGTCCAAAAAGGTACCAGTTTTGGCATCCCCTCACATATAATGCCTCTACATTCCAAAAGCATCTAATAAAGAATTAACTGTAAAGTGACGGCATCGGTGTGAACCCGTTGATCACAGTACCTGTTGTGTCTGTGTAGGGGGTTATGGGACGAGTGTATGAAGCGATTGTGCTGCTGTTGCTGCTGGCTCTTCTTGTGCTGGGCATTGTGTGGGTGGCATCAGCCCTCCTCCATGACAATGTAGCCAGAAAGAGCCTCTACGGTGAGTCACTTGCATTATACCTGAAGATCCCAGAGTGACAACTGGTTTTACAGTTTTGAATATAGTTGCTTATACTCTCCTCACCTGAATTTCAGACCTGTGGGAGTATTACCTTCCCTACCTGTACTCGGGCATCTCTCTCTTTGGCGTGTTGCTGCTTTTGTGTAAGTATATACAGCATCAATCACATTTACTTGAGGAGCATATGACCCTTTCATATCACCAACTGTGTGTTTCGCTCGCTCCCCAGTGTGCACTCCCTTTGGGTTGTCCCGAATGTTCAGTGTAACTGGCAGCCTTTTGGTGAAACCGCGGGTGAGTCATAGAATGAAACACTTCCCACTTCACAGTAGCCTTTACCTTAACCGTTGTCTTGTGGCTGTGAACTGTAGTTTCTAAATTGATGTCTCTTTATCCCCCTCAGCTGTTGGAAGATGTTGAGGATACTTTGAGCTGCACCACATTTGAGGAAGATTCTCTCACCAGGAAACTGAACTGTGAGTGCGTCACCATGAGCAAGCCATTTTCTGATGATTTCAATGTAAAGCTGACTGACTTGGTGTTGTCTGATTTGAAGGTGGCAGTACGTCATGCTGGGTCAAGCTGAACATGGAGGCGATGAAAAAAGAGTACCAAACAGTCCAGAGCAAGCGCATCGCCCTAGGTAAACACACTACTCTCTGCTGGGCGTCTCTCACATTGATTACATTGTTTAGTCGTTTGTTGCTGTACACTCATTTGTTGTTGCTTTTCTCTTCTGGCCTCCCTCACAGAAATGCGTAGGAAAGCGTCCCCATGGCAGCGAAACTTAGGCTATCCACTGGTCATGCTTGTGCTCCTCGCACTGACGGTACACGCTTATATTACAATATTCTCGCAGGGTGCTTTTTTTTTTTAATTTTAAATTAACAGATTGTTTTTAATTGTATAATTGCTGTTCATGTCTCTTCAGGTGGTGTGTGTACTCATGGTCTGTTTCAATGTGTTGGAGTTGCTCCTGGATGAGACGGCTATGCCCAGAGGCATGGAGGTTCGAATTTAGTCAGAAGGAACTTGTGAACATTTCATGCTTGGTGTGCTACAGCCTTTCATCTGTGTACTCTTATAATTGTTTTCTTTGTGTGCTTTTAGGACCCTCACCTGGGGATGGCCTCCTTCTCCATGTTCGGCTCACTGGGTGCAGCAGTTCAAGTAGTCCTCATCCTGTATCCTTTTATCCCATTCAACTCTTGAGTGTGAGCACATGTTGTTGACTCGTCATTTTAATTCGGCTGTTACTCAGCAACAGACTGTTCTTTGAATGGTGTTTGACGTTGACTCATGCTGCTACTGTCGTGCATTAAAAAATGTTGATAATTTACTGTAAGAATATTAGCCTTCTTTCCAGGATTGTCCTTAAAATTAATTTAGCTATCTGATGGTGTCCTCAGTGGTGGGCTTCTATAGTTCTTCTCTCTTCACTGGCCTCCTGCCCCGTGCACAGGACACCAACCTCACACAGGTATGTGACGGCTAAACTTTACATGCACCATATCTCACAGTGAGCTATAACCAGAAACTAGTGATGTTCTGGGTTTGCTCCATGTAGTAACCTGTACATTTCTGTACATTTCAGATAATTGCAAACTGCGTTTCACTGCTTATCCTGAGCTCAGCACTGCCAGTCTTTTCACGCACGCTCGGTAAGGACCTAGCATAAATGATCAATACAGCCATGTCCAAATTTGATACTACATACTAATGCTTAGCAGGTTTTGAGTATGTAGTGTATTCAGTGGAAAAGTGAAAACATTAAGTATATTTTAAAGTCAGGATGCATACCAAGAAATTGAGTTTGCTGTTGATGATGTACACTATTGTCCCCAATGCATTGCACAAATAAAAGTAATTTCTCTTTGAAGTTTTTTAGTATAGAAGAGTATTCTTTGACAATTGGTATGTAGTGCCTAATGTGTTTAATTAGTATGGAACTGGGACACAGCATCTAGTATGTAATGACGAGAGTTGCTGAATCAACATTTTACTTGTAGTTTTAGTAATGCCCACAAGAGGGCATTTGTATGCCACGAATACTGTAGCTGCAAGTTGGACTTGGTTTGAGCAGTTCATTCACAAAAGCATTTTTTAAATTGATTTTGCTTCTTCTATTGCTTTGTGTTAGGGATCACCCGCTTCGATCTACTGGGAGACTTTGGTCGCTTTAACTGGCTTGGGAACTTCTACATTGTCTTCCTGTACAACATGATGTTTGCAGGTCTCACTTCTGCCTCCCTGATCAAGACAGTCACCTGGGCAGTACAGAGAGAGCTCATCCGTGCCTTTGGTCAGTCTAGTTTTGTGTGTGTATGTGTGGTGCTGAAATTCATTGCACAAAGTTTTCCCACCTTTGGCCCCATTTCCCTATGGGCTGGTCTCTCTTCCTCAGATAGAAAGAATACAATTCTTTCAGGAAAGTGTAAAGGGACAAGAGGAGAGTCAGGCTCCCTTGGGGACCTTCAGGCAAACCGCCCTAGACCCCTCACAGCACACACACCCTCTACCCCTCCACCCAACACAAACAAGCGCTCAGAGCATGGACACGCCAAACACACACGCAATCCCCTTCCTCACACCACAGATAGCATCTCTGCACCATGGTAGCTCCCCTGCACTTTCCCATTGCCTCCTAACTCACTTTTGTTCTGTGATTAATAGACTTTAATTTCACCTAAATCTAAATTTAGTGCTCCACCTTCTAATTGTGCCTGATGTTGTTGTCCTTTTTTCTTTCTTTGCAGGTCTTCACAGACTGCCTTTAACTGTTTCACGCTCCACCATCCCCTTCAGACTCCTTCTGGCCAGTGGACTGTCTAAAATCCAGTGACTTTTCTTCCTCACCACTACCTTTCCTAAACTTTTTTTTTTTTTTTTTTTTTTTTAGAAACTGAGCCACTTCAAATGTGAACCTATTGGCTTAAAGGCACTTGCAATTCAGGTCCTTTGCCAGTTAGAACATGGGTCGGGTCGCCCCGTGTGAACAGACTGGACCAAGTGCCGAGCCTGTCTGCTGTCCAGTGGGCGCTCCGCTTGAAGCTGCATTTAATGATCAATATATCAGGGTCAAATTTTGTGCAGTTATTTGACTGCAAGGACAAGTATTGATACAATAGGTTATCTGAGTCATGGATACAAGTGGAACAAGGGCAAGAGGGTTGAAGCCACATTAGCAGCCCTGCCATAGTGGACAATAACATAGCATTCCTCCCCCCATGAAACCTGATGAAAAGAGGATCCAGTGGATAGCCGTTGCTCTGACACATGTGAAAGTCAGCACAGTTATTTTGAAATATTACATTGTAACTGACAAAATGTCCTCTTCCTGCTCCAGGCTGATTGAATGCTCTCTCTGTCCCCATGGCTTCCCCATGCTGAACTCTTAGGTTGCACCACTATTTTAAGATTTGGAATCTTACTTCCATGTGTTTGGTGGTCCAGTCTGCACCAGTGTTATGTTAGTTAATGAGAGGAAGTTGTTATTGGGAGCAAATGGGACACAGTACCTTGTCTGTCTATGGATTTGCAGGTTACGCAGGGATTATGCGGTAATGGTCTGAATTTGTGCTCGTTTACAATCCAGTTTACTAGTTGAATTTAGAGCATTTTCTGTAGTGATTGACCATTTTACCAGATTTTTACTTTTTTTTTACAGTAAGCTTACCAAGTCTGATTACTCATTGATTTACAAAAATACGCTAAGAAGTAACTTTCCAATTTGTTTTATACAAGACACTTGAATGTCATGAATGACTCACTTTGAATTTCTGCCTTTGACCAATCAAACTGTGTATTAAGAGTTTGTGTGGGGAAGTGCAATATTTTGTTTTTAAGTAAAAGTATACTTTTAAACTTTACCAAAAGTAATTTCTAAATTTTCTGTATACTTTCTATTTTTTGTGAAGTGTTTTTTTTTCTTTTTTTTTTCAACTCATTCCTCTTTGTTGGGAATTGGGTGAATGCTTAGAATAGTTTCAGAATGTTTTCAAAAAGCAAATGTGACTTTCAATTCATGCAATCTTTTCAGATGTCAGTTTTTATATTTTGATAATCTAAATTCTATTATATTTATCAGCTGTCTCATCCTCAATGTGTTGGTGACCCTGTATCACCGATTGTTTGCTGTATCAGCAGGTTATTAGCTGTCCTGACCAGTAGGGGACAGTGTGTCTTAAACCCAACACCAGTCTCTGTGGAAGTTTGGGTCTCTCTCTTAGTTAGTATATGTATTGTGTATGGAACACCCTGAGGTTTACTCATTTCACTTCTGGGAATTTTTGTTTGGTTTTTGGGAATGCACATTTTATAATGTACTGTTTTTATTTATGATCATTTTGGATCTCTATTTCAGATGTTGACTCTTAAGATTGTAAAATGTTGAATGTGATACAGTTGTAGGGGGGGGATCTTGAGCTGTTAAAGATAAGAATAAAAAGTGCATTTGTTTACTTTTGAAATGCTCTGTTTCAGATTTACATTGTACTTACATTGTGACTGATCTGATTGTGACTGGTGTGGGCGTCTGTCCTGTACGTCCCTCCACCCTTTTGTTGCACTTCTTTAATCAGCAGCAGAAGAAAGCCATATTTTGGCCTGTCTGTCATCACGGTCCAGCCACGACGCCACTACAGCCGTAGCCCACGCTTTCCCCACTCTGATGCAACTGCCAGATAAAAAACTCCGCAAATCAGGAGAAGTGATGCTCACTCACATTCACTCCTTCACGTCCACACCACCCACCCACCCGCCTCTTTTCTTCCATTCCTTTTCCTAGCCTTTTTGTTCATTTCCTCACCTCATTTTTCTGAAGTTCGTTCAAGGAAACCCCCGGCTCTGATTAATTTCTCCCTCTTGATTTTTGTTTGCATTTCTTGTTTTGTTTTGTTGGATGTTTTAATTAAGCTTATTTGGTTAAGGTTTTGTTTTGCACTGCGTTTCCTTTGCTAAAAGGAAATGAACTCAAATGTCGCCGTAACATTACTTGCACAGCTGGAGACTGGTTACCCGCTGCGGAAGTGACCCGCAAGCCAGATATAAGGTGTGTGTGTGTGTGAGGGAGAGGTTAGTGCACTATCGGCAAGCCTTGAAAATGTGTTTGTTCAACATGATTAATGTTTAAACAAACCCGGACTGATGCTGTCACAAGTGAGGTCGAGGTTGTGTTTCAGGTGGCCAATAACTATTAAAGAAATGTGGTTTACGGTCGTTAACTATGTTTCTTGGGGCATGAATTGGGAAGCACATTAGGACAATACTTTCTGATGTCATGTGAATCTAAACTTTCTATAGAAAAATGTCCAAAGGTTTCATCAAGGCCAACGTGTGTCCCATCCCCCACTCCCTGAACTGAAATTCTCCTTGAAGTTAAAGAAACAATGTCACAACTGTGCTATTGAAAGTCTGTCTAAACTCCACAGTGTTGCAAGTTGGAGAAATGGTGTACAGTTTCAGCCATAGTAAGAAATTGTTTTTTGCAGTGTTGGAGAACAAATACAGAAAACCGCACTTTATGATTTTTCTCCTGATGTACATTCTATACATGCACACACGCACATCACTTAACCTTGGATTTAGTTGAGGAAACACCAGGATAGCACCTCTCCCTCAGCACAATATAAAGGTTGATAGCAGTGCAATCAAAGTGTCCCAGCAGTCCCATTGGGTAACACACTCTATTGGACTGGCTGTCAGGCATATCAGGGACATGGCGGGAGACGGGCAGCTTGTAATGGGATGAGATAGGATATCTTTATTGTCAAAACATAAGAATGAAGGGGGGAAAACTACACAGATTAGCTTTCCTGACAGTCGGACGTTTGAAGTTTATGCCAAAGTGCATTAGGGGCTGTTACTCCCTCGTTTGTATGCTTGCAAATACAGAACCACTCACAGGAAAAGGCGAGACTAGCTCGCTAATCAACTGATAATGGGTCACTTTGTCCGTTTGCCGTAGCTGCCCGCCATCCTGCGTGCACACTCACGGCACACTTGCTTCACACAGTTGACTGGCGGAGGCCTTTATTTCATTAGGTGACGTGGGGTGACTGGTGGGACATGGATTTTTAGGAGAAACCTGTAATATCACAATTTAATTCAATAGAGATCTCGTTAAACATACAGTATGTAATTTATACAATGTCAATCTATTTGGGGGTCAGCTTCACAAAACAAGATATAGCATCATAGCTGACCTTTGACCTGCTTGTCTGGGACCAGGAAGTTCCACCCTTCTCAGGCTATTGTCCGCTTCAGTGCAGCATCGTCTCAACCTCAGCTCACTGGTGCTCTCATTCAAAGGCAAATCAAAGCTGAGTGAAGCAACTCAAACCTGAACCTCACGCACACATTTAATGTCACTGCGTGTGTCATGTGATGACTTCAGGTGAAACCAGACGCAGTGATAGGTGTACTCTTAAAGGCAAAGCGTGGGGAGTAACGACCAGCACAAAGTTACAATACATAAGCCAAGAATCATCTAGTGTGTGCAGCCACATCAGAATGCACCACCCTTTCTCTTCCTGCACTGATAACATGGTGAGAGACAGTGGAATGGGCGGTGCAGTGGTGGGCAAAGAGAGAGGACGTGTGTGTGTGTGTGTGTGTTTGGGAGGGACATGGTTAGGTGTCAGTTCCATGACTTTCCTGCTCCCCCCCCAACCCTTCTAACGGCCTCCATCTGAGGAAGTGGATCCTGCAGATTGTCTATTCAGCTCCAAGAGACAAGACAAACACTTGAGATGTCAAAGCCAGCATTGTTTCAAAGCCTTCTTTCTGTTTTACAATGCCTGTATCCTTAAAAAGAGCTTGCAATCCTAATTTCATCCTTGGCTACATTTATAGATATCCAGTATTTGCCAACATCAGTGATCCTATAAGTCACTGACAACTAAACAGAAGGAAAATCTGGCTTGCAGGTATGCGCTGTAATGGACCAATATAGCCCAGGTGCAAGCACAGGCGTCCATTAGGAAAGAACAAAGCAGGGTAGGCTAACCCAGGCAGGAAAGATCTCATTTTCTGTGCTGTGGCTTTGCAGGAAACCCAACCATTCACCCAGCCATGTACTCCCATCCTGAAATGGGGGAGTGAAACGCTAAGAGCCAGAAGGAGGCAGGAGGATGGGGGCACCAAAATAAAAACTAATAATAATGACTTTATTTCCATCTCCAACCCGCAGATGTTTGCTTCCTTCCTTTCCCTTTCATGTCAGATGGAAATCTCTTCTCTTGTATGGCTTTGAAGAGAAACATCATTGTGGGTACTTGAAGATATGAAAGTGTTTGTTGCTTTTTTTTGATTAAGTCATTCCCTGCATTTGTCATGAAGGCTGATATCGCTCATCTGTGTTGCTTGGGCCAGACTTGAGGCTTCTTCCATGTTTATCATAAGGACAGGAAGATGTAGCTTTGCCTTGCCACCCCTCCCTACAACATCCTGGGATCTTCTGAACTTCCCTAATAAGGATGCCTTTCCATGGTCACTGTGGAGCTGAGTGACCTATGGCTCATCATTACACAAAAGCAAATTGTATGTGCTGTGCAGATCAGGCACAGAATGAGCAATTCACAGGTGCCTTTAAGAAAAGACTTTCTGTGCTCGTTGGACATTAAGAGAGTGTCTTAATAGTGATTTAATCTTAAAGCATCTAGCATGCAAACCAAGTTATGCACTAACTAAAACTATGCAAATAAACATCCAGAATGTACCCACAGCTCTGTTGTGAGTGGGCTACAGTTTCTTTGAAACAAAGTCACTGTGAAGAAAGTGGCCATGATGCATGAGTCCTCAAGTCTTCCAGGAAGCTACAGATTCAGGATGGTGACACATTTCGACCTTTGGACCACCATAAATCTAAGCTTCCGTATGTGATTACAGATGTCAGACCCCTGAGACGCAATTATTCCTTTCTTTTCTGCTCCCCCTTTGGCATTATCTGACACATTTTATGACTCTCCCAGCTATTGTTCTGAGACAGATAAAAATAATATGTTGATGTGGTCAGCGGGTGTTTCCAGTGAAGAGGTCTTGGGTGCAGTGGGTTCATTGGGTCAGGCCGGCTCCCCAAACACAGGAAGACAGCACTGTAAGTCACAGTCAGGGGTGTCCAAGGCTGGACTCTTGTGTTCCCTCTTAGATCCTCACCTTCGCCTCAGTCTATTAATAACAAGCACAGCGTCATCACAGTTGACCTGCTCCTCTCTGATGGGTGGGATGCGTGGACAGAAGCAAAACGCATGTTGGTTCAAAGCTATTCAACGGACACCCATGTCAGTTGGATTCTCAGCTGCAAATATACCTGTATGTGCTCTAAATATGCCTCGTAACAGTTGCAGTTGATGTCATGAATTATCATGGGTCTCAAAAAATGCAGGGTGATTTGTTAAGTATCATTCATTTAACTTTGCAGTTTGAAAAGTTGCCAAAACTATCCGTGCTTTTTGTTTTTTTTCCCCCACTTTAAATATTTAATGGCGGCGGGGGGTCATTGTGTTAACATAAGTAGGCTAATCATGTGTCCTTTGTAAGGTTGAATTGGAGGCGTGTGCTGTCGCAGTGGGAGCGCGCAGAGGAAGGGAGGGCGATCTTGTCCGGACGCTAATAAGACCCGATGGCTGGTGCAAGGTGGCCAGGAGCTCTGACAGGCGACAGGGGACGGTGGACGAAGGAGAGAAGGAGAAAGGAAAAAAAGAAAAGATCTCAAGCGAGACATTTCTGGATGGACACAGAGGATGATGAGAGCGCCACACGAGCGTCCGTAGGAACTGCGGGGAGCCGTCGGGGGGGGGCGCTTTCGCTGCGAGTCCGTTTGCGCGTCTCGACCAAAGCAACTGCGCGGAGAGAGAAGCGGTAAGTGACCCGTGACAAACGCGTGCGTCAACACAGGCACCTGCGGAGAAGGACGCGCCAAGATGACTTTCAGCTCACAGGAGGCACAGAGGCTGCAGACAGCTGGCGACATCTTTGGACAGAAACTTTACAGGCCTGTTGTGTATTTTAATGCCTGATGCCAAACCAAAGGGACTTTAGATTTCAGCCAGTCAGGTCATTCATTGGGTTTTTGTACCTTCTCACCAAAAACGGTAGAAACACAGAGGCGGAACAACTCTGTACTAATAAGTTATTTATCTGAACAAGAGTGAATGTGAATGCAGTAAAAAAAAAATAGTACCTACATGTCCCAAGTAATTAGTGAGTTTTTGTCATATTAACATTAGCTCTCGTACCACATGATTTGGAATGGACCTAGATTTGACCCTCAATCACATGCTATCACACACCTGGACCTGGGTTATCACTGTAGGCACTGTGAGCCACTGACTCCTGGGAGCCCCAACCCTCCCCAATGAAGCGGTCCTGGTGGGCCCGCCTGGCACAGCTCGGCCTGCTTGCTGTGTGGACCTGTATATGGCTGGTCCAGGGATGCGGACCGGGCCCCGGGTATGGCATCCGCCCCAAGCCCAGGAAACTCACAGCCATGCACTACAAGCAGTTTTTCCCCAACTTCTCAGAAAACAACCTCGGTGCCAGCGGGAGAGCAGAGGGCAAGATCACACGCAACTCTGAGCGCTTCAATGAACTTGTGGGCAACTACAACCCAGACATTGTCTTCAAGGATGAGGAGAACACCAACGCAGACCGCTTCATGACTAAGGTGAGATTGGTGTGCTTTGGTTAGTCAAGTTTAATCAGCTTAGATTTTTAAAGAGTTTGTTGAATGAGATGATACACTGGACCACACGTTTACATTGAGCCCAGTCATACCTGGCGACTGTTTGTGTGGTAAGTACAAGGAAATGGATCAGGGCAGAAAGTGAGCTGCAGATTGACTGAAGGATGCTCTCAGTGGTGTTTGTTGAACCTTTTCAAGCCAATCCATCTGCTGGATGATTGATTAACTACATTCACATGAAGGGGCAGTGAGCGGTTCACAGCTCAAATCACATAACCTCATTCATTGTGTGCCACACTCTACACTACCTGCCCTTGTCAGGCTCTTAACACACAAACAAATGTTCAACACAGAGTGTGTAAGTTTTAACCAAACTTCCCCTCCCTTTTCTTGAGATAAGAAGATCAGGATGTAATTCAACACTACTCCTTAAGAGACTGTGTTCTCCTTCAGGAACACTTCCTTTTAATCTTTAACCAAAGTCTTTGTTACTGGAAATAAAACTATTCCAGTGACAAGTTCTCAGTGTGCCTAACAGGGGAAATATCAAGGCATGGCACTTAAACTCAAATTCCTTAACGTTTACTGGGGATAGGTATTCAGTGACCAAGCGGATTTAAGATCTGGGCAGGGAGATGGACAGCTTTTTGACAAAACATTTTCCATGCCACGCTGCTGGATGTGACCACGGGGTTTCTTGTCACTCTGATGTCACCCTGCTTTGGATGCTGCGGCTTTTTGTGATTGTTTAGGATGTGAATCTGTGTTCCTTCCCCTCCCCGAGTGATTGTATGTGATTGAAATCTGCGGTTGTATATGTGTGCCCTGCTGATGCCCAGTTTGAGTGTCTGTGTATGTGTGCATGTGCCACTCTTTTGCCAAGATGTGAAAGACGCTCTTTGTGCGTCATTTGGAGACTCAGAGGGGTCGCCTATACAAAATTCCCGCCTGCTGAAGTAATGGCAGCGTCGGAAAAGCGACTATTGTAGTTCTGACAATGAAACGCCTCTCTTCAATGGCATTGCGAGAAAAATGTACCCAGTTTGTTTTCTGTCCCTCTTGCTTTCTCACTCATGCTGTCACATTCCCAAGGACATGCCCATACATTCTTCCCCTCTGCCCTCTCTCTTTAGTCCCAACCTCAGCTCTCCGCTACACTGCTTTCTTCTCGCCCAACTTTTTCTCCCTCCACCTCTCCCGCTCACACCCTCCTCACTTTCTCTCATTTTCTTTCCCAACCCTCTTTTTTAAATGTATTTATTTTTAAATTCAGTTGCAAGATGAGCTTTATCCAGCCAATTTATAGGCACGAGACCTGCCACACGACAAGAGAATACGCGTTCATGAGTGTATCACCTTGTTTGCGGATTGTCATCATTTTTCAGGCTGCTGTTTTGTGACAATGCTGACACAGTCCGTAACATCATGGCCCACGGGGGAGTTAAGAGTCACTGTGCACATTTCTGATTAAATGTCTCAGGGGTGAAACTGAGAAACTCATGCCTGGAACAATCTGGAAAGGCAGAGAATGGCCTTGATTATTCTGTCACCCTGTCGAAAAGGCCAAGGAATTTGCCAAACTGGCTACAGTAGCTTTATTCTTGTGCTCTGATTGTTTGCACAAGGTTGAGATGGCGTAGAGGAGGAATTGTGTGATGATGCCAGCAGACAAACAATCATAACCTGGGAGCAGAGACAATGTTGAATACTGGAATAATTTTATTGCGAGTGTCAATGAAATCTGTGCACTGAGTATGCTCACATACATTACATATCACTTATACACTTAGGAAGTGCCATTCCCCCTGTGAATAAATGATTACAAGTGACTTGAGTGGGGTTCAGACATGCCTTTCACATTGCACATGCTGCAGGCTTAGTGACTAAAACAATAAAACAGAGAAATCTTTTTTTTGTTATATTATTATAGAAGAGGTATGACTCACAGTATAATACACAAAGCAACCCAGCACCCAACCCTTCCCACCTTACAACATATTTTAAAATGCAAAATAATAAACTAAAAGAGGGATAACAATAAAAAGCAAACAGAAACATTCAGCATTACACATAGGAATAATATTGATACAAGAACACAATATTCTTATGAATAAAGGTGCTATTAGTCACTCCAGTTTGTTATTGATGATTTATGAGTTAAACCTTTTGAGTCCCTTGTTGATTCTATTTTGTTGTAGCATTTAACAACTTTAAGCAACAAAATGTGTGTATATAGTTTAATATTAAAGACCATAAACCTACAGATTGACATTCAAACACTTGATATGGTCAAACAATAATAAACTTTATATTATTTGTAATATAGCAAATATTTTTACACATTATTTGTATAATGTGTAAACATATTTGCTATTAAAGTAAATGGCAACCTGAATGTTTTGCTGTTAAGAAAAAAGAGGATAAAATATATCATGTGAGAGTTGGCCTAATGAATCTGGGCATTTTACCAGTTTGGGACCAGATGCAAACTAATAACTGCAGTTTCTTTAAAATAATTTTAGACTAGAGCCCGAAGCCGATGCGAATATTAATATTTGAGAGTTTAGAAATTTGATAATGATATATTGGTTCAAAAGAACTGTAACCAAGATATGTACTGGGTGGGGTATTTTTCAGTTGAAAAAGAATTGTCAATACTCTGAGGTAGACAAACTAGTTAACTGCAACACTGTTTTTAAATGACCTCAAACATATGCTTGGCATTTCTGTTCTGTATTTTCTTGTTACTTGTCGACTGACATATGTGCCAATATACAGTATCTGTGATCAGCTTATATCGTCCCATATATTATCCGTTAATACAGTTCCAAACTGAACATTTTCCCTCTGTCTCATTCTGTTCCTAGCGATGTAAGGACTGTTTGAACAGGTTGGCTATCGCAGTAATGAACCAGTGGCCAGGGGTACACTTACGTGTGACAGAGGCCTGGGATGAGGACGGTCACCACCCTCCCGGCTCTCTGCACTATGAAGGCCGGGCCGTGGATATAACCACTAATGACAGAGAAACAGAGAAGTATGGTCTCCTAGCCCAGCTGGCTGTGGAGGCAGGCTTTGACTGGGTCCACTATGAGTCCAAATATCACATCCACTGCTCGGTAAAGGCTGGTAAGTTTAAGGAGGGAGCTTTACAAGGTCGTTCAGTTAGCCGTGTCAAATTACATCACTTCAGTGGATGTTGTATCAGGATATTTAAGTGAAAAAAGGAACACAATCTGTGTTTAGTCATCTTTGCTTTTTCTGCTGATCTTCCTGCAGATCACTCTGTCGCTGTGGAAAAAGGTGGCTGTTTCCCAGGCTGGGCCCGGGTGACTGTTACTGGAGGGGTGCAGAAGAGCCTGTCGTCACTGGCTCCTGGGGACAGAGTCATGGCGCTGTCTGGGACAGGCCAAGTCGTGTTTAGCCAAGTCCTTTTGTTTCTGCACCAGGACCAAGAAAGCTGGTCTACTTTTCTGTCTCTGGAGACAGAAGATGGCCATCGATTGGCCCTTACGCCACGTCACTTGGTCTTTTTAGCCCCCCATTGCAGACTCGACAGCAGTGAGTACCAGGCTCAGTTTGCTAGCAGAGCCAAAACGGGAGACTGTGTTCTCATCCATGCAGAACACGGTCATGTACGTCCATCTCGAATCATCTCAGTTTCAGTAGAGGAGAGTGTGGGAGTGTATGCACCCTTGACAGAAGCTGGAACTGTGTTTGTTGATGGGGTGCTGGCATCCAGCTATGCACTGTTGGAGGACCACAGACTTGCACACTGGGCATTTGGACCTGTGCGACTCCTCTCCTCATTCAACCAGCTACTTTGGAGGGACATGACAAAAGAACCAGAGACCACAGACAGTGAAACAGCTTGCACTAAAACTCCATTTCATTGTAGCACTTTGGCCACAAAGGACAAAGCAGGTGTATATTTGAATAATGGCATTTTGAACAAACAAGACAATCTGAGCGAACCTCTGAGGCTGGAAATGAAAGAGAAGCACTCCTTGCAAAGACAGACGTCAGATGTGCACTGGTATGCTAGATTACTGTACCGTTTTGGATGTATCTTTTTAGACTCAAGCTCATTTCAACCATAAAAGCCTAAAACTGTAGACTCAGTAAATATTGCACTGTTCAAAGTTAAAACTTTGATACATTTACACTAACACTTCCTCTTCTTTTCTTCAATAAATTAAAAACAGTGGAATGACTTGCTTGCTTTTTTTCTGCATTGTAATCTATCATAATGATGTATGCTAATACTTAAGTGATATTTTATGAAATTGAGTTTGATGAGACAAATTGTCAGAGCAGATTAAATGAAAAGTAGTCATGCCCAAATGACTGTATCATAGTCTATTTGTACATCATGTCATTTCTTTTAATTATTTGAGTTATATATGTAAAAAATATATATTCTAAGGGGATAGAAATGAATTTTCCCACAGCAGAATCTTTATTTTTGTACTTTCTGAATCATAATATATATAAATGTTTCATTTTATTATAATTCCACTACATGTATTACATGTCCTTACTTGGTGTCATGCCATAAAACAAATTAAAATGTCATTTTATCAAGCAACACTCTGCTTTTTCTTCAGCTCTAGAGTAAATGTTTTCCATTAAGCTGACTTGTCTTTTGCTTGCTATGCAAAACTGAGATTTGCTTTGTGTGAAAACCCTGAGACATATGCAAAAAGATCATTTGTAGGGTCGTAGTTGAGCATTGTGTATGTTGCAGTGTTCAAGATCTCTGTGGAAATCTAGTCTTAACAGGCTGATGAGTTAATGAAAAGCCCAGACGTACTTAATATTCCCCACACTGTGCCACCACCTTGACTTTATCACATGGCTACTTCAAGGGGGTTATCAGGTTGCTTAGAATCTATTAGGAGACCGTATCCACCAATCCACCAATCTGTTTGGGTCACAAATACTATATCTGTTGGTAGTTTAGTACAGTTCATTGTTTACGCAACTTTCTATTTTGTTACATACCGTCTACGTCTACCAGTCTGTACTATAAACTTTGACATGTTACAAGTACAGTTTACCAGTTACTAGTAAACATTTAATTATTTTTCATGTAAAACTTTCAAAGGTTCATAATAAAGTGTAAGGCTATATTCAGGATAAGGAATACAAGGTTATGCACCCCCTTGTGGAGAAACTGATATTATGCCTGGTGTTTCATATCGTTCCTGAAATGTCCTTGTATGTATAATAACTAGATAATAAAGTGTAATTTAACAACCCTTGATTTGGTTTATAATACATGTAGTTTACTGGTAACCATCTATGTACAATGATATATTAATTTGTCAGTTTTGTCATGTATTTTGTAATGTATTTTTACTGCACTGACAAAACAGCAAATACTCCACACAGTGTTTTCAGAACTATGAGCTCAAAACAGATAGGATATTAAGAAACAAAGAGACCAAACCGGCATCCTCTAAAAGTATCCTACACTGTTTTCTCCACTGCTCATTAAGGTATACATAACTGTGACAAATTTCACACTGAGCACCCAAACAGTATTCTCTTCTGGTGGTTTATGTTCTGTTGTAAAAATCTGTGGAGGTATTCTAGGGGATTATCCTTGAGATGCAGGAGGCAGATGGGACAGCACCGGCTATGTTGACTAACCAATAGGAAATGCCTGGTGTCCTAATGCCACCCTCTATTTACATCCATCGGCCAATCAGTCACTGTCTTCCAACCAGCCTCAGCCCCCCCCCCTGCCAAATCTAATCCAATCTTGCTAAAGCTGAATGGGGCGTTAACTAATCCTGTCAGGGGGACCAGTAATAACCTATTTTCAAACTGAAAACCTGCGCACCCCACATTCAGGCACTGAGAAATGCATTTCCTGACCACAATTTGTATTTCTGTTTGTAAAATACATCATCATCAGGGTTTTTTTATGACAACATTTAATGAGACGTGAAGGAGAAAGATGCCTCACTGGAGATTCGTAATGGGCTTATAATGAACGTGAAAATAATTGAGTGCCAAAGAACATCATCTCAAACATTATAGAATTTTCCTCACCTGAACAAACTGGGTCATTCGTTAACTGTATCTGCAGACAATAGAGCTTATGACTCCATCTGTGATTGAAACCTAGGCCTCGAGTGATGATTTTCTTTTAATAGGCTATTTAAATGCCTCAGAAAACAATTATTTATTTTCTAATCTAGTGAGCAATTATCAAAACCATAAGATTTACCTCAAAATGAAACCGCATTTATTATTTAACTACTAGAATCCATTTAAAGGGTGCTTCCAAGTCAAACAGTCCTAATTTTTGGTTTTCACCTCTGGTTTGATTGGGAACATATATTTAAATTTTATGTACACAAATAGCTCATAATAATTATGAAAAGAGTTATTGGTCTCTTCACCACCATGATGTGAAGAATGACGGGATTTTTTGGGTGTATATCAGCTGAATCACACCTCTTAAGTTTGATCACAACCAAAACAAACAGAGTCGCTTGTAGCTTTTGAGTGCCAACTGCACTTGCCATGTTGGTAAGAATTCTTGCACCCTCCCCAAAACAAGTGCTTGTTCACTGCTTACATAACTGTCAGGCATTTGTGATCTCTAACTTTACCTTTACATTGGAGACATTGAGCAGATGCTTGTCTCTACAGTTACTTATGAGCGTTGAGTTACAGCCCAACTAAGCTACTCACTTGTAACAATTCAGTGTTTTGCTCTAGGGCATGACAGGAGATATAGAGTACAACTGATGGACCTGTGACCTTCTCACAATGGGAGACAGACTGTTGTTACCCAACCTAATTTTCTATAAGATCACATGATCATTCCAGTGACATTCAAGCTTTACTGTGTATGGCTTCAGGCTTTCATCTGTGAAATCCCCATGAAAAGATGGCATGGGGGGTGATTGGTGTCTTGATTTAAGAAGAGGATTTGCAAGAACAAAAGATTTCTTTTCACCAAAATTCCTTTTGGACCGTGCCACACTTTTTGAGACAAAAAAAGCTGAGAGGACTTTCTGTCCTTATCTGCACAGCATTTGAAAAGTGCTGTTTGCAAGGTAGGATCTTAACATGCCTCCACTCAGGAACGAAAAATGAATAATCTGTGATTTTCTCAGTGATCACTGAGAAAGATAAAGAAGGCCCAGCTGCCAGTCTCACCCCCCCATAGGATCTGCATTATGTCCACCCCCATTATTATACAGATTTGAAAATGTATTACATAAACACACAACTATTGATCATTCAAAATGGAGAAACATCATCCACTGAATTGTTAACCGATTCAGTGTCAAGGGGATAAGAGTTGGAAAGGGTTTGCCTTTGTGTCTGCTGGAGGGCTGACCATGTTGCCAACCTCTTTATCACAATATATTATATTATTAAGGTCTACAAAATTGTGGGTGGTAATTACATAGGCTATGCCTGGATAATAAGGCAAATCAATGTGGCCACAAATCACCACGGAACACCACAAAACATCTCAAAATGAGCAATAAAAGGTGTGGTTGCTCATTTCTGTCATTATCAGTGAACCTGCTGAAAACTTGGTCGAGGTGTTTTTCAGCTCAGATTCAACTCAACTCTTGCCCATCGTTTTCAGGCACGCCAGCCAAATGCGCAATGCATAGCAATATAGAAACAGGCGGAATATGGAATTAACACGATGAAATGCTCAGTACACGTTTATTATGTCAATTACAACATTAATTTACAAAGAGAAAAGATTAATACCGAGCATTAGACCGCGGCAGGTCAGTTATCGTGTCAAAGTAGCTTTGGTCCTACAATCATAACAGTGTAATGAAAAATGGCTTCCCTGGATCTGAAACTCTGATGACCTAATATCTGATATCTACCATATTTCAGCGCTCCCCGATTTCCAGATTAAAACTCTTGAGCTGTGAGCTAAATGAGCAACTTTGGCGAAAAAGTTGCTCACTGGTTGTGCGAAACCTGCAACGCGTTTTACCGGTATCGATTGATGGAACACAATTTTTGCTCGCTCTCTTGCACGAATTTCTTTTTGACGTAGTTGTTATTAGCTAGCGCTGCTAGCAGCGGCGGAACCGCCGTGTGCAGACGCAACGCAGTTAAGCGAAGTGAAGAGATGCTAGTGACCCGCAGAAGGGTACCCGTGCAAAGTTGAGCTGCAAAATTAGCTCGATGAATGCCCGCAGTCGACTAAAACTTAAAAAGTAAAGATATATTTACGCTCGTGTCAACAAGGTTTGGGGCTGGAATTTTCGGATGCACTATTTTGTGCAAAGTTGAAGTCGCTTTAACGACCTCGCGAGCGAGATTCCAGTACAGAGTAGAGGCTAGCTACCGTTAGACTGTTAGCCTTCACTTTTTATTTTTATTGTGCATGAAACCGGGGACCCTTTTTTTCGGGACTGGTTGAAGGCTTGTCTCTGTGCTAGTGTAGTCCCCCGACAGAACATGACCACTCGACACAAAGCTCAAGTTGCTGGTTAGCTAGCTAACCAAAGCAGTATCCATCTAGTTGGAAGAGTTAGCTAGCACCACCGCACAGCCTGCCTTCCGCCGACGTGCACTTCCCCCACTCTCCTTCCAGCCGGCTAGCCGCAGCGTTAGTCCGGTACATAAAATGAAGCGACCATCAGCATTTTGGGAAGCTGTGTGGCTGTTTGGATTTTGCTGATGTATGAGGAGACGATATTGTTTTTGTGAGGTGAGCTGTTTTAATTGTGGCTTCTTTAAACTTCTTGCAACATACATACCTAAAGACATACCAACCCTGACCTTAGACCGGGTAATGTTAGCTCCGCTATCGGTAACATTTAGCTGTTAGCTTCGACCAGATGGGAGTGTCTACTTGCTGGAGAACTAGCTATGTTGCCTGGGTGCTAAGTTTAGGTTGAAATATGTTTTTTGTTAGCTTTGTCCAAGGTATGATCCACAGAGTAGCCGGTTGATATATTCGCAAGTATATGTGCCTGTGCATGAGACTGGATATATTTCTCCTAGTTTTGCCTCTTCGGGACACTTTGCTGCTACGTCACCATTGGTAGTTGTTAGCTTTTCCGTATCAGCCTGTCGCTAGTGACACGGACACGGCTATGTGCTGGACAGAACCAATCCTTTTGAAGTCGGTGTTTACATTGAGAAATAGTGCTCAACTCTGCAATTACTCAACTATAAAATCGCCATAGCTTTTACCGTGGCACTGCAACAAATAGCAGCTGCTGTTGGCTTACAGTACAAAACAAGAACAAATACGTTCACCGCGAAAGTTAATTTGTAACGTTAATACTTTTAACGTTAACTTAGCTAGCCTGGATGTTAGGACGTTAACTTAGCCATCATGTCATCACTTTTCTTCTTGACATTGCCAACTTCATTTTAGAGACGAAGCCTATTTCGTATCCTCATAAGGTTTGATATAACGCCAGCTAGGTTTTGAAATGTTAGGACTTTGATTTGACGTTAGTTTGTTGTCGAGAAGAGAGTGCGTTCCCAGTGTTCCTGCCACCGAATACGTTCATGACGAGGATGAAGAGAAATCCATTCTGTCCATCAGCTCAAACGCATTCGGCCGTTAACAGCTTTTGGTGCCATTTGCCAAACATAATTTGAATGTAGCGTCATATATTGTATAGGATAGGCTAATAGTGCAGGTATTTCGTAGTTTATTTTGGGAGTATTGGCTGTAAGTACCAAGCCATTCAAACTACTCCAAAATAATGTTAACTAATATGCATATACACTGCTGTTGGTTTTGTGTGTGCTCTGCTTTAGATCTGCCTCAGTGAGAATGACTAGGGAACATATGTCTGTGTGTGTGTGATAATGTTATCTCACAAGATGCTTTTCTAAATATGATCGTACAGTTTTTGTTGTTACTGACGGAGCACTGCGAGACTCTGGATCTATATTTCAAAGTCACAGTCACATGTACTGTCTATTGAGCCCATGAGATCAGGCCATACAGCATCGCGTCACGGGCGATTCTTTCGCTTTTCTGTTTTCTAACATTTGGGGATTCACTGTGATATTATTAACAAATGTTGGTGATGTAGTTATATCATACGAATCGAAGCCGACCGGCCCATTTTACAGTATCGTCTTTTAATGGCCTTTAAACGTAAAACATAATCTGTGTCCTTATTATTCGCTACGTGGATAAAAAACGGTGAGGCCGTCCAGTCCTCTATTGTTTCGTCCTGTATTGTTGGTCTTTACAGTATTTTGTTTACGGCGTTAATCTTATAGCGGAACTATGATGCGAGCGACAAAGGTTCTGCACGAAAGGAGCCCCGCTGCAACAGGAAGTTCTACATACGGAAGTTGTGTTTTCTTTGTGTATCCCGATTTATGGTTGTTTTATTTGGGAAAACACCATTTTAGTTGTAACATTTTGTGCTTTTCCCCGCAGTAGTTTTGCCGATTTGGATTATGCATTGCTTGGTAAATAATAACTTGAATAGTTAAAGCGGTTTCCGATTGACCTGTCTCCTGTAACCCTCGCGCTATTTTCATGAGTGTGCGAGAATGCTCGATTGCATTACTGCTAACGTTAGTCAGATTAACAGAAGGAAATCCTCTAAAGTGAGGACATAACAGCCATATTTAATTGGTTGCCTAGTTGGTTGTAAGTTTTGACGTGAAAGTGCTTTTGAATGAATGGTAGAGAGGTTAGTGTGTAGTATGGTCTGGCAAAGACAGATGCATTATGGAGATTTTTTATGATGATGAACATATGTTGGCTAATGAACAATGCCATTATCTATTTTGATAAGTGTGGACCTATATACCACATAGCCTTTTATTTTTATAAGAGCAAACTTAAATTTCATGCATTTAGGATTTTTTTTTTGTCCATACCTGTTCTGTTCTCTCAATGTTTTATGCAGTGCTTACAAGACCTGGTGTTAATGGCATAACCTATTATTATGAGACAAAATGCACACATATTGTTTGCATACTGTAAATAAAAGTAAATAATTTCACTTCTGATTAACATTTGAAGGTATCTCTACTTCTGATTTTACATTGCAGATCTCTGTCAAGGAGGTCAAAATCAGTACAGGGGATGGACGAGCAGAAATCAAACTGCGAAGAGAATGACTCTGAACCAACAGGTAACGTGTTCTTTTAAAAATATACCCCATGTCCCAGCGTCATCCATTATGGATGTACCCTATACTTCAGGAAGATGAAAAATATCACAATGTGCCTTTTGCTCTGAAAGAGAAATACATATGGTTGAGATCTAAAACAAAAGTTACTTTTTCCATAAGAGTTTTGTAAATGTAGTTTATTAGAGGTGATGACAGAGCACAACAAATTTGAATGTTTTAATTTCTCTGTAGCAGATAAGTAAATATGGGTTTGGTAAAAGCAATTTATTCTCATTGTTCCAGGCATTGTTCTCTTTAACGTTAGGTTGTCTTTTTTTCTTTTCTCTCCCCATTTTCCAGCTGATGACAATGCCCCTTCAAAGCAGCTTGTCTCCTCTGAGGAGGAGTCCAAAGCCCTTCCTGCTGCTGAGGATGTGTCCGGTGCTACTGCAGCCTCTTCCAGCACAACTGTGTAAGTTTATCAGTTTAGGTTTTAAAGTATATTGTTCACACTTCTGTGGTCTTTATTTCAAGAAGCTGTTCCTTTTTGGCAATACCAAAAATGGAATCTCTATTTGTGTTTTGAACAATTTTGTTTGTGATTGTACAGAGAGAGCGCTCGAGCCTGTGCGCTTTGTAACTGTGTGGAGCGGAGCCTGCATGGACAGCGGGAACTGAGACACTTTGGGCCATCTTCTGAGCGTCCGACCCTTAAGCCATCAGCTTCCCCACTGCCACAGCCTGGGAATGATGACCTGTCTTCCATTGGATTTTCCAACTCCCCGTGTCTGGCGGCAATCTTTGATGACTCAGGTTAAACTCAAAACATATTTTTAACATTATATTTACTTAGTGTACAATAAATAATTGCTTTTATAAATTTAACATGTGATAGGTTCCATCTACTAAAATTACAACAGAGATGTAGGTTTTTTTTAGTTTTTTTTTTGTATTGTTTGGTTAGAATTTTTACTGATGTTGGGCTTTGTAATGAACAGGGGGTTGTTGGGTTCATCACTGGTGTGCGGTTTGGTCGGAGGGTGTAAAGCGGATGGAGATTGAGGAGCTGGAGAATGTCGATAAGGCTGTTATCTCAGGGACACAGCGGGTAAGTGCACTGTTAATAAACTTGGATTAGATGGTATTAGGTGAGAATATAGGGATTTACAGGCTTTCGTCACAAAATTTTACTTGTTGGTTTGTTTCAGCTTTGCGAATACTGCAAAAGGCTGGGTGCAACCATTCGATGCCATGCTGAGGGCTGCTCACGGTTCTACCACTTCCCTTGCTCGGCAGCCAGTGGATCCTTCCAGTCCATGAAGCAGCTGGTTCTCCTCTGTCCACAGCACATAGACAAGGCAGAAGAGTTGGGTAAGAAAACCAGACTTTTTTTTATCAAAACTGATAAACACCAGGTGTGTTTAAAAGTGGCAAAAAAGTTACTCCCAGGTGACCTTCATGTTGAACCAAGAACAAAAATAATGTGCAAATATGATTTTATTTTTCTAATACCAATTCATAGCAGGTGAGGAGGCTTGGTGTGCAGTGTGTGACTCAGCGGGGGAGCTCACAGACTTGCTGTTCTGTACGGGTTGTGGCCAACATTATCATGCGGCCTGTCTGGAGATTGGTGCCACGCCCATCCAGCGGGCAGGATGGCAGTGTCCAGAGTGTAAAGTGTGCCAGACTTGTAGGTTAGTCAAACTGCACTGTATACGAGTGATTCAGATGTACTGCTTAATGTTTTGCATGTAATTTACATTCTTTTCAAAGATATTTACTTTTTTTCTTTTTTGATTCTGCATTTTCTTAGACAACCAGGTGAAGACTCCAAAATGTTGGTATGCGATGCCTGTGATAAGGGCTACCACACCTTCTGTCTCCAGCCAGCCATGGCTTCTCTTCCCACTGACCCATGGAAATGCAGAGTAAGTCACATTTTTCATACGTACAATGTGATGTACCATTTACCTCAGAAACTGTGAAAGCAAACTTGCTTTTTTCAGTGTTTTATTTGTATGCTTTCTTGATCATTCGGTTTACATTTTATCCCCAAAATATGTATTCTGTCAGAGGTGTCGTGTATGTACGGAGTGTGGTGTCCGTGGACTGGTGCTGCCAGGTTCGGCCCAGTGGTTTGACAACTACACCGTGTGTGAGGGCTGCCAGCGTCAACACAGATCTTTGTGTGGCGTGTGCAACAAAGCCCCCAACCCATCTGTCACTCTGCAGTGCTGCAGCCGGTGCCACAGGTTAGTTTAATGCACAAGCACAATAGCGTTCAATGGTAGCTATCCTGTGTGTGCTTGTCACTCATATTGTCATAAAATATTTCTTGATGACCTCTTTATTGTCTTAGGTGGGTGCACAGTGAGTGTGCTTTACTAGGGGAGCTTCCAGAAGCCAAGTGCATTTGCCTGCCTTGCAAGGAGGATCAACAGCTGCCTGTCACTCAACCACACACAGCAGAGTTGCAAACCAGAGAGGCATCTGAGGAGACTGAAGGACACGTGGATTTGGTGGAGATGACAATCCAAACAGATGCAGATATGGTGACCGAAGTGCACACAGACCTATCAGAGCTGACACCAGGGCAGAAAGGCACATCAGAGATGGGTCAGGCTGAAGCTACGGTTGACAAAGAGACACCCATGGACTTAGGTAAGTCTGAGTCGGACATAACATAAGACAAAGCTACAAGACATTCCAGTTATGCGTTTTGTTAGACTAGTAAAAGAATGTAACATGTTTATGTCTGAGATTTCTGTTTTGTAAGTTGGCTACTTTTGGCTTTAGGGGTGGAGTCTGCAGTTGTCGAGACAGCAGACGTTGGGGAGAGAATCATAGAGGAAGAGCTGCAGGTAGCAAAAGAAGAATTCACTTCTGAGACTCCCGCTGCTCCACTTGAGACTACAGGTAAACTCGTAACACACTGTACAAAGACATATTTGAAAATGAACACAAAGCAGTAGCTTAATTTATTATTTTTATGATGGTGTGCCATAACTAATGATAGATTTATAAATGTTAACACTAATAACCACACATTCCTTAATCTCAAATGTAGAATGTAGAACAACAGAACAGGAGGCCTCTTGTCTACCTTCTGATGAGGAGAGAACAGAAGAGGCAGTCAGCCAGGTGATCCAAGCATCCCCTTCCCAGGACCCCTCATCAGAGACACAGTCTAACAACCCTCAAGTAGAACCAGCACCAGTGTCACAACAGGGTCCTGAAAATATGGAGGCAGAGAAAGAGGAGGAGAAGCAGGAGGCCACCCCGTCAGTGGAACAAGAAGTATCACCAGAGTTATTAAACAGTGGCTCTGATGGCATGCCAATCACAGAACCATTCAGTGAGGATCCACCAAAGTTACCAGCTTCTCCTGCCTCTGTGGACAAAATGGAGCATTTGCCTATGGCTAATCAGCAGGAAAGAAGTCCATGCCAGGACCCCCAGTCTCCTTCTCCTCTTTCTTTATCAGTAGATGCTCAAGAGGCCCTCTCTGCTGTGGACATGGAGGGGAGGTTACTACCTCACTCTGACGAGGAGGAGGAGGAGGAGGAAGATGACTATGATGAACCAATGAAAGGAGAAGGACATGATGATGACATAAAGCAGGAAATGCAGGAACAAGGGGTTAAGCCGGAATTGCTGCTGGACGAGATGTCCAATATGAGCCATGGAGACGAGAGCAGCAGTGGCTTTCTGGGCTCTCCAGGAGAACCCGATCCTCAGCTCTCCATGGAACTTGGCCTTGGCCACTCGCACACAGATAACCTTCTCACTGAGACTGATGACTCACTCCCTTTCGAACCCCTCAGAAGCGACAGAGAGAAGGTGAAACGCAGAGGATCCCCAGGCCGCTCACGGATTAAACAGGTGAAGTCACTATGTACATACTGAGCACATGTGTTTGAACAGCTGCCTTTTTACTTAAACTCTTGTTTTTGTTTTTACAATGTCATTGTCACATTGTCACAACGTGACTTGACATTGAAATGGTCTTTCCTCGGGTTTTAGGGGCGAAGCAATAGTTTTCCTGGGAAGCGTAGGCCTCGAGGGGGTGGTGGAGGGAGAGGGCGTGGTGGGAGGTCACGCCTCAAAGCCATGGCCTCCTGCATTGATGCCTTCTTGGTGAGCTGTACTTGACAAATCATTCAGATGTTCTTTTTTTATATTTTTATACTGTCATAATCTCTTTATATAATTTGTCATAGAATTACATATTTAGCTGTTTATCCCCTTGTCCACAGCTAAGCATGACCTCAGACACTGGACTAAATAAGGAGGAAGATGATGAGGAAGATGACACCATGCAGAACACAGTGGTTCTTTTCTCAAACACTGATAAATTTGTCCTGCTCCAGGTACAACTCTTGTTGTAGTGACATTTTTAATTACCCTGTGGTATTTGCTGTGCCAATAATGCCAGTTGTCACTTTCAAACGCAACATAAACAGACTGTGTTTCCTCTCTTTCATTTTTCCATCTTGTGTTTGCTCCTCTGTTTTAGGATATGTGTGTTGTCTGTGGCAGTTTTGGAAAGGGTTCGGAGGGGCAGTTGCTGGCTTGTGCTCAGTGTGCCCAATGTTACCATCCTTACTGTGTGAACAGCAAAGTAAGCCCAATGTTATCCTTTTTCTTTTTTCTTTTTCCTTTTTCATAACTATTTTGTGAATCCAGATAGATTAAACCTGATATCTTCTGTAGATCACCAAGACGATGCTCCGCAAGGGCTGGCGCTGTTTGGAATGTATTGTGTGTGAGATGTGTGGAAAGGCTTCGGATCCCTCCCGTCTGCTGCTGTGTGATGACTGTGATGTCAGCTATCACACCTACTGCTTGGACCCGCCCCTGCACAATGTTCCCAAGGGTGGTTGGAAGTGCAAATGGTAAATAAAATAAAATAAAATAACTCTTAAGAGCACAATGCTTCATTCAGCTTTGTAGCTTTGAATGGGGTCAAATGGAAATGAATGTGTAGATTTGCATATTATGTAAAACACTCAGGCCTCAGCCCTGCATTAGCCATTCAGCAGCCCATCCCTCTGCCTCTTGCTTCTGTAGAAACAGGGCAAAAATGTTACATCACTCACATTGGCATCAAATTTTTTTTTTTAATCTTGCATATTAGTATAATTGTTATAGAGCACTTTACTACTTTTGTGCAGGTGTGTGTGCTGTGTTCAGTGTGGTTCCAACTCACCGGGTTTCCACTGTGAGTGGCAGAACAACTACACCCACTGTGGCCCCTGTGCCAGCCTCGTAACTTGTCCAGTATGCAGAGAGAACTTCATGGAGGAGGAGCTACTGCTGCAGTGTCAGTACTGCGATCGGTGGGTGCTGCTCGTTAAAACCACATACACACACATTGAACACAGAAACTGAGGTATTCATGAGACTGCAGCTAATGAAGACAAGTGGGGAATGGATTATTTATGTCTTTTTCATATCATGAATTATTCCTTAACATCTTTGATTTGTGGTGTGATCATATCAATGTATTTCTGTGTGCCTGTGCAGATGGGTTCATGCTGTCTGTGAGAGTCTGTACACAGAGGATGAGGTGGAACAAGCTTCTGATGAGGGCTTTGCATGCACATCCTGCACCCCATATGTTCCAAAACCTGTGGGTAAGTCTCAGAACGACACTATTTTAAAACTTAAGACGAAGACTATGGTTTAAAAAATGTGCTGATGACATTATTTTTGTTTTGCTTTCTCTACCCTCTTTTTTGCCTTTGTTCACAGTAGTAGAGTCAGCCATTATGGCTTCAATAAAGATCAAAGAGCCAGGTTAGTGGACTTTGCTTATTCATATTGATTATCACAAGCACATTCTGTGTAATAATCTGTTTGTTTTATTCTAAGTCACTCAGATTTGCAAATGTGACTTTACAGAACCCCAATTCTACCGGTTGGAGGGTGTATGGCTGACCGAGTCGGGTATGACCCTGCTTCGCAGCATCTCCATGTCTCCCCTGCACAAGAGAAGGCAGCGCCGCTCCCGTCTCGGCACTCTGTGCTGTGAAGGAGGTCCTGATGGAATGGATTTGAGGGAGGTTGAAGGAGAAGGGGAGGAAGGAAAAGGTTGGCACACAATTTTCAAGGATGTTTTGCACCTTTTTAATGTGAGACTTTGTGCAAATTCAATGTTATTCCATATATCTAGGGGAGTCCATGGACTGTGAAACTAAGATGGAGAACCCTGGGAGCCCTGACAGGGAAGGTGGTGCTGAGCGGGATGCAGGTGCAGAGGGAACAGAAGGCGGAGGAACAGAGGAGATGGATGACAGTAAAAAAAGAAAGCGGAAACCATATAGGCCTGGTAAGCTACCCAGAATTTCAACAACTTATAAACATCCACTTATGTGTCTGGAGAATTCATGAATTATGTTATTTATTAATTGTACTAGGAATTGGAGGCTTTATGGTGCGACAAAGAAAGTGTCACACACGGATGAAGAAAGAATTTTTTGCCCAGCTGGCTGGAGAGACTATGTTAGATGGACAGCCAATTGAGAGAACCATTGATGAAGGTTAGTGACAATAGTAGAATGTTGAATTTAATTTAATCCAATTTTTAAACTTTAGAATAAAATAATTCCATAATTATCACAAATGTGATCTCAGAAGGTAGTGGTGACTCAATGGGGTGGGGATTCAGTGCTTCAGACATTTTTGAGTTTTTCAGCTATTGACCATGTGACCCTCTGCTTATGGTTTCTCATCTCGAAGTCCATGTTCAACCTTGCATTAAAAACGGAGTCCCCTCATTCATTTGAATAAGGCCTCTCTGTTGATGCAATGGAGCTGCCAATGTAGAGAGATAAAGCAAAAAAATAAAAACACCTGCAGGGCATGTCCAACAAAGAAGTCCATCCTGGCTTAACTGCCACAACGTAAGCCACATCATCCACCAAGACACTGAACATGCTCCCACAAACGCATCACCTTGCATTTTTTTTAACGCATGGCTATTTTTGTTCTGGATGCCCCGTCATCCTTCCACTACTTGTGGCAGTGTGACCGCATTTGTTTTTTGTGAATTTTGAAAATATGAAAAACTGAATTTCATGGTTCTATATGCATAGGACCCCACCCTGACACAGATAATATAATGGATCCTAAACCAGTTGAGGGCGAGGAACAGGCCAAGAAACGTCGGGGCCGGAAGAAGAGCAAACTTGAGGACATGTTTCCAGCTTATCTCCAGGTTTGTAGTCTCTGTTAGACTAGTTTAAAGCATGTGCCCCATGCTTTAAACTGTTTTAATTTATGGTATCCAGTGATACACTGTTTGCAATCTTAAACATTTGAAATTCACTGCAGGAGGCTTTCTTTGGGAAGACACTAATAGACTTGGGTAAGAAAGCTGTGATGACACCCCCAGGGCAGAGGACAGGTGCATGCCTTGTCCGACCTTCATTACCAGCACCATCAGGGGTCAAAACTACTGCCCCAGAGAGTAAGAACACTAACTTGACCTGTGACACATGAAAACTCTAATTATTTGTGAAACTGGCTGTGGAAAAGGTGTGTGACCTTTGTGCTTCTCTCACTAGCTGAGGCCAAGGATTGTGTGGTGAAAGATAATTTTCCTCTCAAGCAAGAGGGGGGTGAGGCCCCACAGGCTCAGGGAGAAGGTGCAGGTACGTGTATATTTGGACACTGATTCTTCTGATTTAGTGTTATGGTAATAGCAGGTTGGTTTAAAATTACACAATTTTTAATTGTAGGAGTTTCTGCACCATCCTCATCGCTGAAGGACCAGGTGTCAACAGATCCTCATGACTCTGATGCAGAAAAAAGTGAAGGTAGTCATCTGAGAGGATACTTTAGTATATACAGTATGCAGCATTAACTTAGGGAAATATTTAATATCTGGTGCCTTACATAATCTTGTCATTTCATTATAGGTCTTCCACAAGGGGTGGAGAGTCAGGACTCTGAGCAGTTCTTCAGGAAAGTTTTGGGAGTGTCAGACGGCGCCACTTTGGGCGGCATGAAGCCCATCTTGGAGGGCAGTAAGGGAGAACTCAATCGTAGCGCTCTGCCGCAGAGAGCTCTCCTCTCAGGTATGCACAAAAGGTTGTCTGCATATCATCATATCATTAAAACCTTTTTGTAGTTTAAAACCATATTTGTTATATGATGGAGGACTTTGTAAGGACTAAGTATGCAAGTAAGGTGTAAGTGACGTTTGGCTTGGAATTTACACTTGGAAAATCTTTTGCAGGGTCCCTGCCCTCAGCTGGAATGATGGAAGCCTTTCCTGGCCTCTCTCAGTCACCGTTCTTTGACATGCGGTAGGACCAATATTGCATTGCCTATTGAATTGTATTTCACAACAATCCGTAGTATGTAGCAACAACTCTTGCTGTAGACCATGTTGTAAAAGCAGATGCAGCAAATGTTCAATTTATTGTTTTCCATTTTAGAATAGACTTTTTTCTGAAGTTGACACATGCAAGCCCTCTGTTTTATACAAGACAATACCCTTTCATGGTATGGTGTACAGGGACAGAGGAGGACTGTTCAGTCCGGATGGCGGAGAGGAGAGCCCCTGGGCCACTCCCTCTACCCCAGTAACCCCCTCCTCCCCACCTACCCCCACTGAGGCAGAGGGTGATGGGCTGTCCTACAACCAACGCAGTCTCCAGCGCTGGGAGAAAGATGAGGAGCTGGGAGAACTCTCAACCATTTCTCCTGTGCTTTATGCCAATACCAACTTTCCCACTCTCAAACAGGACTACCCAGGTGATTGTGAAATAAATACTATACCAACTTGAACAGCCTTATTAGACCAAACAGTCATGCTTTTTTAAATATCATTGTTACAGTTTACATATTTTTCCTGTCACAGACTGGGCTAGTCGCTGTAAACAAATCATGAAGATCTGGAGGAAGGTGTCAGCTGCTGACAAGGTTCCATATCTGGTAGGTTCTCTTTTTTGTTTTTAAAAAGGATTGGTTTATATTAACTTAAAAGTTGTTAAAAAAACATTTCTAAGATGTACTAATGACTTTAAAATTTACATTTTAAATTCTTTAACGTTATTCTTCTTTTTCTGTAGCAAAAGGCCAAAGATAACCGAGCAGCTCAGAGGATTAACAAGGCACAGAAGGTGAGTTAAAGCATCAGCATCCTTTTGTCACCTATCAAGGTTAATGGAAAGGTTTGGTACTTTTTATTAGAGTCGTGGTGCACATAGTAAATGTTTCCCCTGTACTCTCCTCTTCTCACAGCAGGCAGAAAGTCAGGTGTGCAGGCCAGTAAAGACAGAAGCAGGGCGTGTGAAGGGAGAACGGCCCAGTTTACACCTCCAGATCCCTCCACCATCAGGCTCTGCATCAATCTCTTCCCAGCCCAGCTCTGCAGAAAGCCCGTTTCCCTTCCCTACGGATTCAGGATCGTCCTCTGTCTTTTTCTCAGATGGACCTGTTAAGACCCCGGGGTCAGCTGAAATCCGGACAGATCCCTTGGCCAAGCTTCCTCCTCAGTCACCCCATTCTCACTCCCACCCAACCACCCCCTTCTCCCATGCTGGGGCCAGCCCCTTGCAGGCCTCTTCCTCAGGTTATTCCGCTTCCGGCCCACAGGGTCTTCCTCAGGGACGGCCAGCCAGTCTGGGCCCCTTTGACATGCAACCAGGAACCCCTGGAACCCCCAGACGGGCTCAGCAGGTTGACCCCTACTTCAGATCACAGCTGCAGCAGCAACAGGGTCATCTACCACAATCACAGCAAGGCTCTCAGGAGTCCCTAGGGCCTCCCGAAAGTCCTCACTCAAGAGGCACTGGGCTTGGGGAGTCGCTCATTTTCTCGCCACCCCACAATACCCACTATGGAGATCCTTTCAGAACACAGCAAGGGATGGGACGGCAAGAATATGGTTCATCCCCATCGCCCTCTGCATTGGCTTCCTCACCTGCAAGCACAGGGCAGTATAGGACTGATATGAGTGCACCTTCTCCACGCTCCTCTGCAGTTGGAAGACCTGACCTATCTACTGGCTCACCTGCTGGGATGCTGGAGCCTGGAGATGGTTTATTTAAGGCACCTATGATGCCACGAATGCACCAAGGAGAGGGTGGGCCACTTCATTCTGGTGCTTCCCCTAGCCACCCCTCTGAAGGCTATAGGCAGTCTCCTTCCCACCCTTTCTCTGACCCCCACACTCAGCCACAGCTAACTCCCAGACAGCAGTCAGGTGACAGTTGTTCTCTTGGACCCCAGAGACACCCTGTCAGTCAACAGGAACTATGCCCTAGAGTGCCCTCCAGCCCACAGTCCCAGGGCAGCTCTCAGTCTCCCCACACTCCTGGTGGCCTCTGCAATGATGCTTACTCTGTCCAGTCTCCTGCTACCCCTCGTTTCCAATCCCCAGACCCTTGTTCTCAGCCACCGTCAAGGCCACAATCTAGAGACCCTTTTGCTACTATCCACAAACCCCCTCGCCCCCCCTCTGGTGCCCCAGAGGGAACTGCAAGTTACAAAAGCTCACCTCATCCTAACCAGCCTCTTCCACCTCATCCCACCAACAGTTCCATAGGGGATCCTCTCTCTGGTAAACCGTCAGCACCTCCTACTCTCAGCCGCAGCCCCAGTACGGGAGGCTTCCAAATAACCCAACAGCAGAGTCAGATGTTACAGGGTCAGCTTCAGCAAACACAGCCACAAACTCAGCAGACTATGGGGTCAGACAGCTTCAGCTCCAGGGCGCCACCTCCTTCTGGACCTCAAGAACTACCAGCCGTCCGCCCTCCAGATGCAACTAATCAGCCATCTTTGCCAGGCACTCAAGAAATGCCTGATATTTCAGCAGTCCAGGACCCTGCATTAGTAGGCCTTAGCCCCTCTGAGCTGGAGAAGCACCGTCAGGTATCAACGTATTAGCCAGTGAGCAATCATTCTATGTACCTCGTAGGTGTTTTGCTAATCAATGCTTCATGTGTTTTTTAGCGGCAGAGACTGAGGGAATTCTTAATCAGACAACAAATGCAAAGGAATTCCATCAGACAAGAGAAGGAGGCTGCTGCTGCTGCTGCTGCTGGCAGTACATCCCCTGGCTGGTCTGGAGGAGAGCTGGGAGCCTTTCAACAAGACAAGGCCCACAGAGCACCACCACCTTATCCACAGGTACGTTAAGCAATATGCCACAAACCATACAAATGTAACAACTTGACAACAGTGTGATGTAGCAGTTAGGAAGATGTCTTTGTATGGCCTGGGTACAATCCCAGCAAGTACCTGTCATGCTCTGCTGAAGAGTTCACACAAACATTAAAGTTACAGATACAGTATTTTATAGTGAGGCTAGACTTTTGGCCTCTATTAACTGGTGTAAGCTAAATGACAAAGTGAGCAGGGTGGCTGTGGCTTAGAAGGTAGACTAGGTCATCCACAAATCTGTCTGCTTAGCTGGTGATTCGATCCTCAGCTCCTCCTGTCCACGCGTCGAAGTGTCCTTGGGTAAGACATTAAACCTGAAATTGCTCCCGGTGATCAGAAGAGCCATGCATAGTAGCTTGCTGCCATCAGTGTGTGTCTGAATGTGAGGCAAATTGTATAGAGCTTTGGATAAAAGCACTGCATACATGCAAGCATATATTACCATTTATTACAAATAAAAGGAATGGTACAGTTACCTCTTTTTCCTGTTATTACTTTTTTTAGGATCGTGCTGCTGCTACTACTGCTGTAGCTCAGGCTTCTGTGGCAGGGAAGATGTCCATGGCTGTTGCAGGCATGGAGGACAAGCTCATTCGCCCACCACCTACAGGAACCCCTTCAATCATGGATCCTAGTGCACTAAGGTAAGCACTTCAATGAAGTTGATTCACAATCAGTGTGAAATGAGATGTTGTTCTCCTTCCACAATTAGAAATGTTACCCCATTGTTTGAATATTGGTAACACAAGACATTTCAGCATCTAGTCACCTTGGTTGGTTACAATTATAGCATGTTAACTGTATTTAAAAATATTCATAAATTGTAATATTACTGGAACTGATTTGGGAATGTAAGCACAAATTTGACAAGACACAATTACTTGGCCCCAAAGAAATTATGTGCACCCTAAATTAGGCCCACCCCAAACATATTTGGTAATACAGTAATCACTGTTTAAATTGAAATGTCTTTTCTTTTGTGCATCTCTGTTATTCAGGGCACCAGGGCCCACTAGACCTCAGGGCATGTTTGCCCGTCCTCCATTCCCTCCTCAGTGGCAGGGCCAGGCTCCAGGTCCAAGGAGGTTCCCCCAGCCTGGCATGGAGACGATGGGCATGGAGACGATGGGCATAAGGCACAATCTCAACCCTGCTGTCAACATCCAGGGTATGGAAGGCATGGGTGGTAACCCTCACACTATGATACAAGGACATGGAGGAGAGACCATGCAGCCAATGGGTCAAGGACCTCCACCACAGTTCATTGAATTGAGACACAACTCACAGAGGCTACCCCTACGACCCCAGTTTATGCCCCGTGGACCCCAGCCCAGACCACGTCTCTTTGTATCGCAGCAAGAGATGGCAGCACCTTACGTTCAGCAACATCCCATAGCTCAAGCCGGTGGCATACAAACAGAGGGGGTCAACAACTCTCAGCTGGGATTACAGCAGGGTGGACTGTCAGTTTTAATGCCTCAGCAGTCCACAGGCCCAGTAACACAACAGGCCCACCTGCAGCCCCAGGCATCTACTTCCACTCCAAACATTCCTAGCACCGAGCAGCATCAGCTTCCACAACCAAGAATAGTTACAGTTCCACAGTCTGCCACGGTAGAAAACAGTGAGGAACTGCCAGAGCCGGACCTTGAAGGGCTTGGGGATGCCCCAGGGGATGGAGGTGTGGAGGATGAGGATGATTTGGCTCTAGACTTGGACCCTGACAAAGGAGATGATGACTTGGGGAACCTGGACAATCTTGAAACTAATGATCCACATCTAGACGACTTGCTTAACAGTGATGAGTTTGACCTGCTGGCTTACACTGACCCTGAACTGGACCAAGGAGACCCTAAAGATGTCTTCTCAGACCAGCTGCGGTTAGTAGAAGCAGAAAGTGAAGCACCTTCATCTTCCTCTGGATCTGTGCTTATTAAAGTGGAAGGGAAAGCCAAGCTGGAGCCTGGACAGAAGTCTCTCACAACAGCCCATGTCACTGCAGAGGGGTCTGCTACCCAACTGCCATCCTCTGCAGAAACTTCAGATATCTCCAAGGTCAAAGTAGAGGACAGAGGTCTGGCCCCTCAGCTGCAGCCAGGACAGACTGTGGTGAAAGATGAAATAGGAGAGGCTGTGTCAATGCTTCTTGGTGGGACCACACCATCAGTCAAGCCTGCACAACCAGAAAACCAGTCAGCTTCACTCAGTTCTGTTCGATTAGGGGGACTTCCGTACCCCCTGCCAGGCCAAGCTGATCCATTGCCTTTTCCTTCAGCTGCTCCACATGCAGATATTGGTGATGATTCGCTGGGACTGCCTGATGTAGGGGGACAGCACTCGCCTGCTGTAGATTTGGCAAAAGTAGAGAGTTCTTTAGATGGTGAACTGCCTCTTCTAATACAGGATCTGCTGGAGCATGAGAAGAAGGAACAACAGAAGCAGCAACAGCAGCAGCTCAGTTCCCTCCACCAGGGAGGCATGACGCCTAATTTTCCCGGCCTCTCAAGTCAACAACCAAACCCACAGGTGCCTGGGCAGATAATGCTGCCCCACCACCATCGTCCACCACCCCAAGGAATGATGACTCAGCCAGGGATGGTACCCCGTGCTCCACATATGTTGCAGCAGCAAAGACTTATGGGATCTGGAATGGCACCTCCACCTCACATGACATTGGCCCAGCAGCAAGCCATAATGAGGATAGGGCAGCCAGGGATCCATACAGGTCTCAGTCAGCAAACGCAACCACAACCACAGCCTCAGCCAGTGGTTAAACAGTCACCTCTGGCAAACAATTTCTTCCCTGATAAAGGTAAGCACTGTGGCTTGTCAGTGTCATTATTTTACATAATTATGTTCTTTTTATACTTCAACAGATTTTGTCTTATTCTTTTATTGCAGATTTAGACAAATTTGCAACTGATGACATCATGGATCCCATTGCAAAGGCAAAGATGGTGGCACTTAAGGGTATCAAGAGAGTGTTGGCACAGGATCCAATGGTTGATCCCTCTGGCATTAACAGGTATTTTTTTTGTGTGTAAGCATTTTATACATTAGTTAAACTTAAAAACTTGAACCTAATTTCAATTTCCCTACAAAGACCTAAATGGAAATGACAGATATTTGTTTAAAAAAACAAAACTCTTTAGCTTGTTCATCTATAGTCGTAACTCCACAAGGTGCATACAGTAAATTTGTCAGGTCTAACAGTATTCAAAATGCAGGACAACCTCTGCAGGAGGAGGGGGCAGATAATGTAAGGAGGAGTCGGGGTACTGGTGGTGTAGATCAACTAGTTTTCTACTTCTGTCAGTGGTTGCTTGTGGTGAGAGCTAACATTTAGCTGTGTTTGTGAATGCCTTATTGTTTTTTTGTTTTTTTTATTGCAAAACACCCATTTAGTATACTGAATTATTCTTTTGCAGTCTTGGTGTTAGTCTTGACACCCACAAGAATTATAAAGTTGCAGTTTGGTTATAAAAACATCACCATAAAGGATAATGTTTTGGGCTCTGCATATGCAAATAGTTTAGCCACCTGCCTTTTTTCAATACAGACAAGTTGTGACCATTATATCCCTGCACTTCCAGCAGTTCATCATTCTATTGCAAATAGTGGACAGAATATTAAAATTGCACCTTTCAGTATAATGCAGTCCAATAAGACATCGCCGTAAATGTTTGCTTCTATTGGTCCATTGAATCAACACCTCTCAACATGTTCTAATACAAGATCATTGTCATTTTTTCAGAATGACAGGATTATCTGAGTCTATAGGCCCCTATTTTCCTACTCTGCCTGCCTATGGAGCATCTGCCTATGCCCCATCTGACATTTAAATGTTTTCAATTAAAAATAAGCAAATAAATATTGGTTCAGTAGGGCGCAGTTGAGGTACCACCTTTGTCTAATTTAGACATAGCATAAAACTAGCACATGGAAACGCACTGATTTGCTGGTTCAAGTTGTTATGTTTAAGTCAGTACAAAACTAACCCATACAAGCACTGCTTGTAAGTTTAATAATTCAACAGATATCATCACAAGGAAATCCATAAGGTGGTGGTAACACCATGGTAACCTCTTTTGTAAAACAATGGTTTAAAAGCTACATACCATTACAGACCTGTTCAGTGCATTACAGGTGTAGTTATAAATTGTTATGTTTTGCTTACTCTTCAGGCAACAAGTTTCTCTGCTTGCTCAGAGGCTGGCCTCTGCCCCTGGCACAGATCCTGGTCAACTTACATCTGGACCTCCAAAGGCATGCTCTCTTTCTTGTCAGAAATTATTTGGTTTACTTTCATTTTAAGTTTTGTGTACCTGATTTTTATTTAAAAGCAATTTTTTTTTGTTTTTGTTTAGGAGGGAGAAACAAGTAATCCCACCCAGTCAAGACCCAACCCTCCCCAGTTTGTGCAAGGAATCATCAGTATGTTTTACCAATGCTGCCTCTTGTTAAAAAATTAGGGATTTGGAAAGATTTGTTTATTTAATAATATTGATGTCCTCATACTCTCTTTCTTTGTTTTTTTTTATTTTTATGGATGTATTAAGATATTCTCTTCTGTTACAGATGATGCAGAACAGCACCAATATGAAGAATGGCTTCTTCACACCCAGCAGTTACTCCAAATGCAATTAAAGTTTTTGGAAGAACAGATTGGTGTTCACCGCAAATCACGCAAGGCACTGTGTGCTAAGCAGCGCACTGCTAAGAAAGCTGGCAGGGAGTTTGCTGAGGTAGATGCAGAAAAACTAAAGTTGGTTACAGAAGAGCAGAGTAAAATTCAGAAACAGCTTGATCAGGTGTGTATTTATCAGGTTTACGAACTTGTCCACAGCAAAGGCACTTTGCATCTTGACGTGCAAATTCATATCTGTTCATAATTCTATTAATCTGCTGTAGGTACGCAAGCAGCAGAAGGAGCACACCAATCTTATTGCAGAGTACAGAAGCAAGCAGCAGCAGCATCAGCAAGGCTCAGGTCTTCTTACTCCAGGTCATTCTGCACAAGGGGCCCCCCCTCACATGTTTCCCAAGATGCCTGGCCAGATGGTGATGGGCCAACAGGGAACACCAGTAATAGGCCAGCACCCTGGCATTATACCCCAAGGTGGAATGCCTGTCAGGATGCCTCAAGGGCAGCCCTTTATTGGTGGAGCCCAACCCCAGCTTCCTGCAGCTCTTGGAGCCAGTGGTGTCAGGACCCCAGGTCCTCCTGGGGCTCCAACAGGATTCTTCCCACAGGGTCCTGGAATGCAAGGTGCAGACCCCAGGCTTCTCCAAGAAAGGCAGCTTCAACATAGGATGCAGGTGGCAAAGCTCCAGCAACAACAACAGCAGCAGGTCATGATGGGCCAGCAACCAATGCCACACCCAAATCAACAGTCTGGCTTAATCGCTCAGCCACAGTCCGGTATGATGGGGAACCCACTTATGGCCCAACAACCACCAAACACTCAACAGGGAATGCTAGCCAACCAGACCAACCAGCAGAGCATGGTGCAGGTTCCACAAGGAATGGTTGGAGGCCAGTCTGTGGCTCCAGTGCCACAGAACCTTGCAGGAGGCCAGCCTATTAACCATGCTCAAGCTATGATGGCTACTCAACCAGGGATTATGGGGAACCAGCCAGTTGCACCATTACAACAACAGAGGCCTCAGCTGATGATGGGTCAGCAGGGAATGGCTGGATCTCCGGGTCATCCTGGCCTCAGGGGTCCCCAGGCCCAATTGACCCAACAACAGAACATTCTGGCCCAACGCATGCTTGCATCTCAGCAGCAGCAGAATGTTGCAAAGAATTTGGCTCACCTTCAGCAGATGGCACAGCAAAGACCAACACCATCACAGTTGATCAGTCAATCTAACCAAGAGCAAGGTGGCCTCTCCCAACCCTCTACCCCACAGATGGGCTCCTCGCCTTCAGCAGGAAGTATCACACCTCAACCACAGGGAGCTACAGACAGCCAAAACTCAGGTCCCAAAGAGGGTGGGATCCTTAGCCCTGATTCGAGAACACCACCACAGCAGAGTGGGCCCTCCACTCCTAATCAGATGTCCCAACTAGCCTCTGCAAATGATCATCAAACTGACTTAGGAAGACATCAGTTGCAACAGCAGCATCAACACCAGGTCTATATGGGCCAGCAGCTAAAATCAAATCCTCAATCTGAGCATCAAACTGGTTTGGTTGGAAACCAACAAACTGGTGTGCTTCAGCAACAGCAACGACAACTTTCGCTCACTCTCCAGAGGCAAGGTTCCCTTAGTGTTGAGAAGCCCAGCTTGATGACTGTTAAAGAGGAAGGGAAACCAATTGATTTCTTAGCTCAGCAGCAACAACAGCAAACAGTTCAAAATGCCATGCAACAGTCACAAGATCCCAACATTCAGCAGCAGATCATTGGCCAGAACCATCCTGGCCAACCACAGCCTGTGGTAATGGGTCATAGTCCACAACAGCAAGCTTTGATGGCCCAGCAGCAAAAACAACAGGCCATGATGGGCATGATGAGAGCCCAGCACCAAGGGATGATGGCACAGAGGCCTGTACTTCCACATGGACAGATCCGTACCCCTATCAACATCCAGGCTATTATTGCTCAGAACCCTCAGCTCCGCAATCTTCCCCCAAACCAGCAGATACAGCATATCCAGGCCATGATTGCTCAGAGGCAGCTTCAACAGGGACAGATGCTGCGAATGTCAATGGGTCAAGGCCAGCAAAGTCAGGTAAGGCCTCACATGCCACCAGGACAGATGCCACAGGTCGGGCAGCAGATGCCAGGGATGGAAGGTCAACAGATGCCATATGGAGCCATGGGGAAGCCAGGACCATTGGGCACTCAGCAACAGTTGAGCCAACAACCTGGTATTGCTCCTCAAATACAGCAGGGGATGATGGTCCCTGGGCAACAACAGCCACAAGTAGGGGAGATGATGCAACATATTATGAGAGGTCAGGTATCGGTACCACCTTCCCCCATGGACCAGGCCCGTATGGTGAGGCCGTCATCTCCACGTCAGCCATTGGCCAACTCACCTGGGGATCCACAACGGCACACATTTAATCAGGCTATAGGAATGCGTCCACCCACTCCTAACCAGAACCAACAAGCGCTAATGGTAGCTGCAGCAGGCCGCATGCAGGGCTCTCCATCCCATGCATATTCTCCAAGAGGTCCCTTCGGCATGAGCCCAGCCCACCCGCCCTCACCCCATTCATCCCACGTCTCTTCACCTTCTATAGCTGACAGTAGAGCTGGAAGAGGGAGTCCATATAGCCAAATCAAGGCATCTCCTCTCCGGTCACCCGGAGCCAAGAGTCCACTTGATTCTCATGGACTAAAAGTAGAATCTCAGGCATCAGGCAATGAAACATTTCAGACAGCTTCATTTATCCCCAATGGTCCACAGAAATGCATGAATGTTCAGCAACAGCCACAACAGGTCACAGAGAGCCATGTTCCTCACACACAACATGGCTCTAGAGTTGGGGAGCTATGCAAAATGACCCTACAGAACATAAAACAGGAACCAAGAGAGGTTCAATGTGATGGTGCAGCAGAGCCTCATCTTGGCGCTATAAAGCGAGAAGCAACAGGTGAGACTGTTACTTCTGGGAACAACTCTTGTTTTATTAATGCTGGAAACCTAGCTGGAGATCCTGGGACTCAAGGCCCTAGATCTGAGACTGGACAACAACTACTACAGAAACTCTTGAGAACCAAGAACCTTCAGCTTGGTGCTCAGAGGCCTTCTGAAGGCATCCACAATGAGATCAATGGCCACATCAACAGCAAGCTAGCGATGCTGGAGCAAAAACTTCAAGGGACTCCACGAAATATGGAGGTATGTTTTTCTTCGGTGCATTCATTTATTTATTTATTTATTTTTTTGCCCTCATTTGGTTGTTTGTGGGGAAAGAACCTCTCGTTCATTTTCTCTGCCCTTACAGGATTTACAGTCTATAACAAAAAGGGCTCCAGTACAAAAGCCAAAGCGCACTAATAAGGCAACTGGAGATCGAGGACCTAACGCACGGAAGAAGAATAAGAAGGAAGAAGTTGGAAAAAGTGCAGAAGCCTTGATAAAGCAACTTAAGCAGGTACAAGGATGGCAAAAATGTATTTCCTAAATTATGTTCGACATCAATGTTTTGAAGTGGTTCTTTATCATGTAGACTAATGGACATTTACCCTCCAGGGTCTCTCTTTGCTGCCCCTGATGGAGCCTTCAATCACGGCTAATCTGGATCTGTTTGCCCCTTTTGGAAGCAGCCCAGCCAATGGCAAAGCCCAGCTGAAAGGATCCTTTGGCAATGCAGTGCTGGACAATATCCCAGACTACTATTCTCAATTACTCACTAAGGTATAACTAAGCTGTAACATATACTAATGGTTAGCTGCTGCAGGCTGTGACAACATTTAGTTGTTGATTAATGCTACTTCAAGAAGTAAATTTTCAAAACTACAAAGTTGTTTTATGAGGGTATTCTTTTGTGCCTTACAGAGTAACCTCAGCAACCCACCAACACCTCCATCCTCCTTGCCACCTACTCCTCCACCTTCAGTACAGCACAAGCTGCTGAATGGTGTGACTCCTGTGGAGGAGCTGTCTGAGGGTCCGAAAGACACGGAGCCAGTGGAAGAACCAATGGGTAAACAATGAGGAATCTGGAATTGAATTAATGTTTTTCATTCATATTTTAGCTGCAGTTAGTATAGAATGCAGTATAGTAATTGAGTGCTAAATACTCTCTACTTTCTCTGCAGATTCTGTAACAGAGGAGGTGAAGAGTGTAGACATTCTAGCAGCTCTCCCCACCCCACCACATAATCAGAATGAGGACATCAGGTACAATAGGATGATTCTCTTGAGTTTTTTGTCAACCAGAATACATGGATTTCTTGTTGCTGTAAATGTAGGAAATGTCTTTAACAGAATGGAGAGTGACGACGAGGATGCCCCAGAAAGCATCATCCCGGCATCATCCCCTGAGAGTAACGTAGGAGATGAAACACCACGTTTTCCTCACCTACAGGAGCCTAAAGAGGAGGAGACAGAGAGGGCAATATCCCCCATCATCCCTCTCATACCTCGCACTGCCATCCCAGGTATTATTCAGCATTCTAAATGTAATTTTCAAAAACAACAGCAACATTGTTTATATGTACCGTATGTCTAAATGCTTTGGTGGAATCCATTCTGAATGTGTGTTGCATTATATTTTATTGTTCCAGTCTGATTCATTTTCCTATGGATATTGATAAAATGCAAGCTAAAAATGCAAACAGCCTATAGATGAATTTACACATTTTCTTTTGTAGCATTCCCAGAAAACAAACCATTTGAAGCAGCCGATAGCAAGGTAGTTTCCACATCCAACCAATGGGATAAGGCCAAAAGCAACGAGGTGTCTGTTACCTTTACATTGTCCTCTGCTGCAGCCAAGGTACTAAGCCATGATGTCATTGCACTTATCTATGCATTTATCTTCATGCATAGTTAACAAAAACTTGAACTGACTCCCCCCCAGAAACTGAACCACGTGATGATGGCCATGGCCCAGCTGCTTAACTTTAGGATGCCAGGTTCTTACGAGGTGACGTTCCCTCCTCAAAACCCTGACATGCCTGGAGTGGATGGGCCTGGAAAAGGACCCAGCCAGTCAGGTATGCATTTAGAGACCATTCATATTGGATAACCCTGTTGTCTCATTGGGTTAGGACGATCACAACAATACGGTGTGAATCTGTATCAAGACATTTTTTATGTCACCCTGCCACATGTCTATTGAATGGAACTAAATGTTAGTTTTGGCCCTTTGTAGCCTTAATATTTGTCAGTCTTTTGCAGGTAACTTGACCATGCAAGTTGCTTTTTTCTCATTGTAGTAGAGTGACTACGCTGCTAGGGGCATGCTCATATATTTACATTGCTCTGAAAGAACAATGCAAGACTTTTAAGTTGACTAATAATATATGGTCATATTTTTCAGGGGCTCTGAGTACAAAGGACAGTGCTTCACCAAGTCAGGATGAGTGGCTAAGGCAATTTGATGTGTCCCTACCAGGCTGTACATTGAAGAAACAAGTGGACATTCTGGCACTTATTAAACAGGTCAGCCATTAATCCTCTCTTGAACTGTGGGAATTATCAGTCCTTTTTGATCATATGCCATCTTTTATACATTTCTTGAAAGCTGTAGATCTGTTATGTGCATTTTTCTTTCAGGAATTTCCAGAAAAAGAAGACAACCTGGTCCAGCACTGTTATACAACCAATGTAAGTGATTTGGACGTACGCCACCTTCCTGCTATACCAGTGGAAGAATCTCCACCCCCATCACCGGCCCCTCCACATCCTCCCCCATCTGTCGCAGTTCCAACTACAGAAGCTGAACCCTCGAAAAAATCAGCTGCTCCATCCCGGTCTTCTTCCACTCTCACCAATGTCCAAATCAAGACTGAGCCTGAACAGGATGTTGGTCCTCCTACTGATGCTGTTCCAACCGAACCAAATTATGTTGCAGAGTCTGACGTTGCTGCTCCAGACGCAGCCACAGATCCAGTGACTGCCCCAGTAGTTCCAGATCCTACTGCTCCTACTGAAGATAATATGAGTCCTGCTGTCAAGGAGGAGGAGGAGGCCACTGATCCAGCTCAACCTCCTGAAGATTCTCTCAACAACATGGAGTCTTTCCCTAAGGCTGTTAAGCAGCGCAGGCCTCTCTCCCCTGATGAGGAGGTGGTACATCCCAAAGTGAAAAAATGGAAGGGGATTCGCTGGAAGCGTCTTCAGATTGTCATCTCAATACGCAAGGGTGGTTCTAAGAAAGAGAGCAGCCGTGAGGTGTCTGAGCTAATGGAACGCCTGCGTATTACTCTTCGACCAGAGAAGCTGCCTCGGGATAAACGTAAATGCTGCTTCTGCCACGATGAAGGTGATGGAGCCACAGATGGGCCTGCCCGGTTGCTTAACATTGATGTGGACCTGTGGGTGCACCTCAACTGTGCCCTGTGGTCCACTGAGGTGTATGAGACACAGGGGGGTGCCCTTATCAATGTGGAGGTAGCCCTGCGTCGGGGTTTGCGGACTCTTTGCGCGTACTGCCAGAAAACAGGTGCCACAAACAGCTGCAACAGAATGCGCTGCCCGAATGTCTACCACTTTGCCTGTGCCATCCGGGCACGCTGCATGTTCTTCAAGGACAAGACCATGTTGTGCACCCAGCACAAGCTGAAAGGCCCCAGTGAAGATGAACTCAGTGCGTTTGCTGTTTTACGGCGTGTCTACATTGAGCGTGATGAGGTGAAGCAGATTGCCAGCATCTTACAGCGAGGTGACCGTATCCACCTGTTCCGTGTTGGTGGCCTCATCTTTCATGCTGTTGGCCAGTTGCTACCATCCCAGATGGCCAACTTCCACTCACCCACTGCCATCTTCCCTGTTGGCTATGAGGCCACGCGCATCTACTGGAGCACGCGTCTGCCTAACAAGCGCTGTCGCTACCGCTGCCGCATCAGTGAGGATGAAGGTCGCCCTCTGTTTGAGGTGCGTGTTCTGGAGCATGGCATGGAAGATTTGCAGTACCGTAACACTACTCCAGAGGGTAAGATGTGCTTACATTACAGCCACTTTATGTTGTTTATGTTTATGTGTTGTATTTTTCCACTTTAAATAACTGTATTGAACATTGACTACATTTAATTCACCATCTTTGTCTTTAGGGATCTGGGAACGGGTGGTTCAGCAGGTGGCTAAACTGCGAGATGAATCATCAATGTTGAAGTTGTTTACCGAACATGTCAAGGGAGAGGAGATGTATGGCCTCACAGTTCATGCTGTCTTACGTATCACAGAGTCGGTAAGAAGATGCAGCAGGAAAAAGTGTCACTTTACAAGCCATATTCACACATACTAGGGATTGACATCTTCACAATAAACTTTGATTGATAACAAAAATTGTCAAAATTTACTTTTTATATTGAAGTATATCTGGTACATTTTTGGAAACCAACAAAAGTCACCTGATTGTTATAGACTAAAGCAAACATCAAAACCAGACATGACATTATACAGAAAGCTTGACCAGACTCACAATTGAGCACAGTCACACAGGTCTGCTATGATATAGTGGTTATACTGTCGATAAAAGTGCATGAATAACATGATTTGTGTTGCTTTGTTGTGCTTTTAGTTGCCTGGAGTGGAGAACTGCCAGAACTACCAGTTCCGATATGGTCGTCATCCTCTGATGGAGCTCCCTCTTATGATCAATCCCACTGGCTGTGCTCGCTCTGAGCCCAAGGTCCCCACACAATGCAAGAGGTAAAGCAGCATTCTTTTAGCAGTAAGCCACAAGAAGCTTTACAGTAACACCCAACTGTGTCCGGTTGAAGAGACTTTTTGATGTTAATACTTTTCTACAATAACTCAGCATTATTATCAGCAAAGCATAACAATAATACTGTTTTCATGTATTTTATCAGTAATTATAAAGATTAAGAATTAGTATGAATTTTCAGATATAAAAATAGGCAGTCCATGTTGAGGACCAAATCACAGCTTTTTAAACTAGATATTTGATCTTTTCTAAATGCATCTTACAAATGACTGAATACCCACTCATTTTCTTTTGTTTGTCTTAAGGCCTCACACTCTAAATAGTACCAGTGTGTCAAAGGCCTACCAGAGCACATTCACTGGAGAGCTCAACACACCATACAGCAAGCAGTTTGTCCACTCCAAGTCATCCCAGTATCGGCGCCTGAAAACTGAGTGGAAGAATAACGTGTATCTGGCACGATCCCGCATTCAAGGCCTGGGTCTGTACGCTGCTAAGGATTTGGAGAAGCACACCATGGTCATTGAGTACATTGGTACTGTCATACGCAACGAGGTGGCCAATCGCCGTGAGAAGATATACGAGTTACAGGTACGCCAGTTAATCACTGGCAGTTGAATTCAAAGTACACAAAAAGCATTCCTTTGGGTTAAAGTTGAAGGAACACAAAAAAGGGGAAAATGCAAAAACAATATTTTGGAATGAGGTGAATATTTCATATTTGTTATTGAGCCAGAGAACATTATACATACAGTATGTGAAGGATACGTATACATACATATATGAAAAAACTATAAAATCATATTCATGTACAGTCACAGATATAAAACAGATAATATAAAAGATATAGGAATGTATTTTGAGATTGCAACAGTATCAAAAATAAGCTAATTAAATAGAGGAAAAAAAAGATTGAATTAAATACAAATTGACAAATAAAATAAATGTGCATATGTGTAATGAAAGAGGCATAAAATAAACATAAGTATTAATATAAATATACAATAATGTCCTGCCTTTATCTTCCTAAACCTCTGGAGTGGGGGAGCATTTATTTGGGTGGGCTGCCCAAATTTATTCAACAGCTGGACAGCACTCCAGAACCAAAAAGAAGTTCAGGTCTCTTAAAAAGAAGTAATTTTGAATAGAAAATCTTTATCAACCTTTTTCTATTTTCTTCTTACTTAGAACCGCGGGATCTACATGTTCCGCATCAACAATGAGCAGGTGATTGACGCCACACTGACAGGTGGCCCAGCTCGGTAAGTTGATTTGTTCAGGGTTCGTACAAAGTCTTGAAAGTTTGGAAAATGCTTAATTTTATGTTAAAGGTTAGGAATATGCTTGAATTCAAATATACTGCTTGAAAGATACTCATCTTTTAACATAATCTGGTGTTTCATTCACACATGACATGGTAGACATTCACTCATGTAAACCAAAAATATATGAATATTTCAAATGAAAGGATTCTGTCGTCATATTTGTTTGTGGTCTCCTGGCATTTTTACTAACAATTTAGATGAGAATCTGGAAATGCTTGGTTTAGGTACCTAGAAAGTGCTTGAATTTTATTCTTAAAAACCTGTATGAATTCTGTTTCTTATTGGTTGCCTGATTCTTGAGTGTAGCAGTTTTACAGCCGTTCTTATCCAGCGTACTGGTGCATTGCCGCCACCTTCTGCTCCGGAGTGTGGAACAGACAATAGACTTAATGTCTACTACATCCCTACGCTCCCTGACCTCTTTTTCTCTTTTCCAGCTATGTCAACCATTCCTGTGCCCCCAACTGTGTTGCAGAGGTTGTAACGTTTGACAAAGAAGACAAGATTATCATCATTTCCAGCCGAAGGATCCCCAAGGGAGAAGAGGTGCAGTGCACAGAAATCTGACCACTACTCACTCTTACATATCCCCTTAATTTACTACCTTTTTGTATATTTTTGAATTTCATTTATAAATCTGAGCAACAGTTTTAACTTAACTGTCTTAATTCCAGCTGACCTACGACTACCAGTTTGATTTCGAGGACGATCAGCACAAGATCCCTTGCCATTGTGGAGCCTGGAATTGCCGAAAGTGGATGAACTAACCAGAATATAGAAAAATGGAGAATTCCCATCTCACTGGTGCCAGAACACTCCTGCGCCAAAGCCTTTGAATCCTACATAACCAGTGCATAAGCTGTTCTGAATGATGTGGAGGAAGGCAGACCTCCGTCATTGAAAGACTAAAGCGTTGACACCTGTAGCCAAAGGTTTGAAGAGCATTAATCAATAAAAGCAACCGATCACCTCTGTCAACAGCAGCTTGATGGTGGAACTAACTTTCATGTTTGGACTAGTGAATCACCCTTTCCTCAGCCAAAACCCTTTCCCCCTCTACTGTTCTCAATAAGCTTACAGTGGCTGGAAAACAATCCTCAACATCTACCAAATGATTCTGACCCTCTGATATCAATACTCGTAGTGCAGAGCTCACCTGGAGCTTCGACAAAAAGCCATTTTAAAATACTAAGAATGAACTAATGATGCATTTTTATGTTTTAAGTCGGACCTATTTCCTGTCCCACCTGACCACACCTCCCCCTCACCTCCCAGGAATGGCACTTTCCCATCAAGTCATCAATGAAGACAACACGGATATTGGCTAGCTAGACAATCTTGATGTGGCTCTGTGTAAGAACTACATATGATCGATGGAAAGGAGAAAAAGAAAAGATGTGAGTTAATATAAAAATTTAAATGCTATTGATCTGTGGCTCCAGAGGCACCAGATGTTTTTGACTGTGTGGAGTCCCATGGTGGGTTAGTTGGACCCAGTCTACCTCATTGATTTAGTGGGAAGTGACTGCTTTGTATAAAAACTGTTAACTGCTACTGTGGAACGGGGGGGAAAGGGGGAATGTTTTTATGGGCTTAGCCTTCTCGGACAAGCAGGGAATCTTAAGCAGCAGGTTTGCTCTATCTACTCTATGCTGATGATGATTTACAATAATGAGCCAACATTATTATTCATGAATTGTTTATACAGAGGAAATATATGACAGTTTTGATAAGATATTGCATTAAAATCACAATCAGAAACTTGGCGGGTGTCTTGTATGCCACCAAATCATCCTGGATATTGATGTAGCTATTTCTTTTTATTTTTTATTCTCTTTATTTATGAGTCTCAAAACCATGTTAACTAGCTGTGTGAAAGCACAATAACATCCACCTTTTATGTTGCTTAAAGACAGTAACTGTGTGCGTGAATGGCTCTAGGATCACAAAATTAACCAAGTATACATTTGCTTGTTGCTTCATACATTGAAGTTCCACTTGTTGAAAAGCAGCTGGTGGATGCATGACTACTGTCCCATTAAATGCTTTTTATTCCCCAACAACTCAATCTTCTCACGACTCAACCTTAAACTTTGAATCATGCCTCTTCCTCTGTATTATTTAGTGGACTGTTGTTAAACTTTACTGTAGTAAGTCTTCCTCTGCCGGAGTACAGCCTGCAGTGTTTCTACTTCCCCTGTAGTGTGCTTTTCTAGTGCTGGTACTGTCCTCTCGAGGCTGAACTGATGGCAGGGAAAGACTTATTGGAAAAAAGGGCATTTGTTTTCATTTCTATGTAAGATGAATTAAAGTCTTTAAAGGGAGCTTTACTAAAACTCCACCTTCCCATACTACTTTGTTTCCTCCTTCCCCTAACCTATGACCTCACATGATTTTAAGAATGCAAAGTTGTACAAACTGTATATATAGTATATGCATTAGGGGACAGCAACTCTTTATCCAGCCCCTTTGTAATCAATAAAGTCAAAAGTGTAGAGAAATAAAATTGAAAAAGAAAAAATCAACCACTGGATATCATTTTAACAAAGATAAAGCTGTATATAAATATAAATATATGTAAAATGGCAAACTAATATCTTTATGTATATGAACCAGAGTGTTTTGCATTTACCTGTTTTTCTATTAGTGTTTTGCTATAAGCTCTCAGAGACAAGTTTGTTAAAATAGGTATGAGAAAATGTCTGGTCTTCAATCAATTGCGACGAGAAGCCGATGTGATTACAAAACTGTTTGGATTCATGTGGAGGGTCGGTAGACATGAAAATCACTTATTGCGTAAAGCAGTACAATGGTGCATAGCATTTGTATTTATGTAATATTGTTTGTGTTTATTTTTCTTTTTATTTATGTTACTGCTTGTTGATTACCAAAACCTGTCCCTTAATTGGTCACAATTCGATTAATATACTCTTGAATGGAAAATCTTGAATTCCCTAGAATATTGTTAGTGTTTTGCTTTTTTATATCTTCCCTATAGAAGTGAATGTGTTGGTAAACCTTGTGAAATGGTTACTTGGCCTAATGTATGTTATGATGTAATACTCAAAAGTTAATCCCATACTTAACCTGGTAATGAATTGCACTCTCATAGTATAACGGAGAACTTCTCTCAAGTGGTAGATATTGATCAAGTATCCGAAGCAGTGATATATATATTTTTTGGTATGTTTGTATTTCAAGGGAAGACCATGACGAGACATTATGCCGCTCACTGGATTTTAGCCTGAATAATTTTTAACTTCTCTGAATCTTAATTTAAGTTCTCTGCATATCTGTATAATTTAATAAAGTTTGCTCAAATTGAAGGTTTTTTTTAACCTCACCTACTTTTTAAAAAGATGTTGCATCTGTACAGCAGAGATACTTTTAGGGAATATGAATAAATATAATGATCATTTTTATTGTATGTGGCATGTTTTGTATGGATATTATTTTGAATTGTACATATTTTTTTCAGGACGCCAGAGGTTGCATCTCTTTATATACAGCTTTCCCACTCCCTTTCCCCTTCATCTTATTTCTTTGTCTGCTTTTGTTTCTTGTAAAGGAAAATAAAATGCATTTTAAATATGTGTTCAATTGTGTTTTTTAGAATTCAAACTTAAAGCAGCATTGAAATTGGAAACATACAGTGGAAATATGAAAATTTAAACATGACTTAAGGTCCACTTAAATGAGTTGAGCTTTCTGCTACATTTCATATAGCCTTCCTCAGTGGATGGAGTTTGTCAGGGAGGGTTCTGTTATGTGACCCCAAGTATGGAACTGAACATGCTAATAGGTGGTCATATGGGGTGTCAGGTAATGAAGGCCATGAGATGTTGCTAAATGCTCAAAAAAGTAAGTGGACAAAAACTGTCTGAAACAATCAATTTTAAAACAGATTTGAAAATATGTAAATACATCCTTTAATCTCAGTTTTTTTTTTAACTCCATGCAATTTCATCTTGTTATAGGTGAAGCAGAAGTTATCAATGAGCGCCACAGCTGAAGACACATAAGAAAAAGAGGAATTTATTGTATATCATTTATATACACTTTTCATCTAATTCTGAAAAGATTTGCACAACATGATTTTTGAAATCTTGAAGTATTACTGATGAACAGGATGTCTGATGGTCATTTACCCATGGCAACAAACCAAACATGGACAGTAGTGTTTTGACAATTTTGGTTCAACTGACAGCAGTCATCCGTTTCCCCTCCCAGCTCTCCTCCTCCGATCTGCCTGCTGAACCTCTACCCACGTTAACAGTAGCAGCAACATTTCTGGGGTACACAGCCAATGACCCGAACGAAAAGGAAGAAAGAAAACAACAGGTAGGAAGAGGGAAAGACAAGTTCATCTACCTCAGTGCAGAGGACCCAGTGTTTGAGACAGCATGCAAAATGGATAAGAACATGACATGGATTCTGGATCAAGTGATGACATAACTAACATTAACTACAGTCCATGTGGACATAACAGTGCAGAGCCCAATGGTGACAAATGTCAGTGTAATACTTTCATAGTTTTGACTGCAGACAGAATGAAAACATGCAGTTCCACTTTACAGAACGTCAGTCTTTGAAGGTCAACTACTTTTCACATCCAGCTGTATGTTCTCAGCAGCAGCTGTCTTTATTTCTGAATAAATAGCCATTGGCAGTATCAGAATTCAAGGTTACATGACACTCCTAAATATTCCAGTGTCAATGAGAAAGAGATGTCACCCCAGAGGACATGTGTGGAAATGGATCTGCATTGCTAAGCTCTGAAAATAACTCAACAAGCAATTCCAACAATTGTACATTTAAAAAAGAAAACTGAAGTTGCAGCAAAGTTTCCTGGGATCAGTAGTACCACCAAATTGCCATGAAAGGAGTAAGATAAAAACAAATTCCAGCAGATGATACAGTCTATTTCCTGGCACAGTTAGAAACCAAACAACAGACTTCTGAAAGTACCATTCAAGCAAAAATCGCAGTTCAAATGTCACACTGGTGCCTGTGGCATAAAAGGAAAAACAATATGCATGTTTTATATACAAATCATATGTACCCATCATCAGTAGTGTCTAATATCAAAGTTAAAAGAAAACACCCAACATGATGTCTTTACACAAAACACAAAAAGATGTTTTAAAAAAAAAAACAAAAAACAGTATTTTTCATTGCCATTTCATACGCCTCTTATTTGCTTAGTGTGCACGATGTCATCGCCTGTCACCAACTGGCTACATCAATATTTGCACTCAGTATCTTATTAAATGAATGCAGCCACCCATTAATCTAACGTCTGAAACATGCTGAAGACTTGGACTGCAACCACAATCTTATCATCAAGACCTGTCACAATCTCATCTCACAGTGTTCATCAATATGAAATAAAGACTATCAACAAATAAATAAAAGTAAAAGTGTCCCAAACATTATCATCCCTGCCACATTTAAAAACCAACACCAGGACTGGACCACATCCGTTATGCGACACTCGCACGATGAGGAAGCTACAGTTGAGTGCAGCTCATTTCTGCTTGTAAATCTTGTTCATGCTTAATTTACCAAATGTCCCATTACTGGTTTTGTCTAATGAACTACAGCTTATACCACAGGACATCTTAGTGTCTTAGAAACATGCTAGTAGTCCACACACACACACACACACAATGTGATGTTGCATGGCCAAAAGATTAGGAAGTGTTATTCTTAAAACCCACAATGCTCTTGACTCTTCTGGACAAGGTTAGTCCATCATGGGACAGATTTCAGAGGTAAAAAAAAAAAAAAACCCAGAACAAACAAAATATCCCGTCACTGTACAATAGAAATAATTCCTGCCATGGAGAATAAAAACAAAAAGGTTGAGTGTGATGTGAAAAGTGTGGTGGGGGGGGGGGGGCGGCTCAGTAGTTTTGGCTAAAAAGGTGAGGTAGGCCTTGTCACAACTTGGAGTGTGGCGTTAAAACTGGCAGGGTTTTCATTTGCAGTCCGTCCTTAGTGTTTGTTTCCTATTGGAGTGTGGTCTGGTTGTGTGTCTCCAGTGCGCCTTTTTCGCTGCCTGGCCGCTCACATCTTGATGTCCTCCTCCACGCTGAGCTGAGACAGAGTCTTCTTGATGCGCAGGGCAGTCAGTCTGGCTGCTCCGTTGGCGTACCAGCACTCCCTCATGATCTTCCCCATCACACGCAGTGACTGCACAGGGAAGGGAACATTGGTTAGATTCCCAAAAAATTTGTTTTGAAACGTCTGGCTGATGATGACCTCAAGTCAATGATGAAAACAATCATAATTTAGCACTATTTAAATCAAATGGAAGAATTCTAAATGTTTCCTGTATTGGTGTTCAGACTGCAGGCAAAAGTAGTGGACAAAATCCTATTTTTTTTGCTCATAACTCACGTGCAACAGTTTGAACAGCACAAATTACACAGAATCTTATCTTTTCCATTTGGGACACCTTTCACGTGTTGGTCATATTGGAATTCATGCGCCTGTTACGCCACTCTAGATCGGCATTCGTCACAATTCTGCGCAGGCGGGAGTCATTCGGTGAATACAAACAATAATTAATAATAAAGACATTTGGCTCTCTTTCTCCTCCTCATCTGCTCACATATTTGCTGCCTTCCACTGCTTAACCACTATTTAGCTTCTAAATGAAACCATAAATGGTGACTTCAGTAGCATCCATGTTTACTTCCGTACGACAGCGTGCTGCGTGTGATGTCGTTATTGTTCTTTTTCACATGCGGGTCAGGTCAGGACCGTGATCAGTTCACACTGGAATCTGATATTTATTGGATGGATGGATAGATAGCCAAAATTGGATCTGAGCAATACATCCGAATTGAACTCTAAAGCATGCTTACAATATATCTACACTTTTTTTTTTTTTTTTAAATCAGCTTCTGTGAAAAAATGTATCCATCAGAGTTTAAGAGGAGAGCTCAGAGCACTCATTATGAATCAAATGTTCAATGCTGAGCCCTGCACTATCAGGATAGAAGAAAATATAAGAAACTTTTGGACCTTTTATAGGATATAGGGGTAACTGAACACCTTGGAGTAACAAAATTATATGAATGAATTTGAACAATAAAATTAAATTTAAAACTCCCCACAACAGTGATTTAGAAATCAGAAGTCCTTTTTCAAGTACTCAAGTCAGCTGTTGGTGTATAGTGTATATAGAGTGTGAAATACCTCATAGCTCTGCCACCAGTTGGGCACATTGGGCCTCAGTTTCTGGTCACACACCACCTTCCTCATCTCCTCTATAGAGGGGTCAGAGGGCACGAGATCATAGTAGGGCAGCTGGTACTCCTCGTGGATGCCTGCAGTGCACAATGGAGAAGCATTCTCAGTCTCTAGTTTCACACTCCTGTTCATTGGACCCAGTCATTCACATCAGCTGCTGTTGGGTCTTACCTCCTGCATTGCAGCGACGCGCAATCTCCCAGTACACCAGGCCCAGCGCATAAATGTCGGCACACTTGAAGGAATCAAAGTGTTTCATGTTGATGGTTTCGTCCAGGACTTCTGGAGCCATATACCTGGGTGGACAGGAATTATAGCACCAAATGAGAATTTTTCATATGACTGAGCAAACCATCAAGGTCAAAATCAGAATTGTAATGTTTGTGATAATACATGTCACTGGTTGAAAAGGTCACTATATCTGCACAAATAACATTTATCACTGGGTTTTTCTGAATGGCTCAAAGAGCTCAGGCAAATAGAACCACTTGGATAAAAAACATTTTTTAAAAAGGCCACACACTGTTCAAGCAATTTACTAATTTCACATTAATAAAAGTTAGATATAATATAACTTCCATGGATTAAAAAAAATATATATAATAAAGAATATGGCTGGTGATATTCTGTTTGTTACTGTCAACAACTTCCACAAAGACCAAAAGCAATAATATGTCTCAATACTCCATTTGTGCGCTTATGAGTGCACAAATATGGAAACACTTACCTCTTAGTGCCCACGCGCTGGTTCGGTGCTATATCGATTGTGTCTGTGATGGACTCGTGGCGGACTGCCAGGCCGAGGTCAGCTATGGCACACATGCCATTTTTCTTAACCAGGATATTTTTAGACTTGAGGTCACGGTGAGCAATGCCAGGCTTACCTGCAGGTAGAACAGAGAACACATCATTACATTTGCATCAAGAGCTCAGCAGAAGTTGCACGTGCTTGCTGAAGAGACGCAACTACGGTGTGCGTTCGCGTTTATTCATTGCATTTGCTGCGTTTTAACACGACAGCTCATCTCACCCTGTGTGCCGAGGATCTCCATGTGTAGGTGCGCCAGGCCGCTGGCAGCCGACAGTGCCAGTTTGATCATGCCCTCGATGGTGACAGAGTAGCGGTTCAGGTAGTCGAAAAGAGAGCCGTACTCATGATAGTCTGACACCAGCCACAGCTGAGTCCATGTGCCATTGTCTGAAAGAGAGCAAAAAAAGAACATGCAATTAATGTACATGGTATTATATTTCACTCAATTAATGGATAATTTGCTTAAACTAAAACCGAGAACTTTTTTTGGCAACATGGACACCTACCTATCTGCACCTCCTTTTCATTTAGCTTAATAATAAATAAATAAAAAAGGACTTATTCTTACTTTGACTTTCTTGTAGTGTAGGTGGTCTGGGAACTCACCTAAATAATGTTGCCTTGATTGTATGCTTTTGATACATGCCTGAAATGTTCATGTGAATGGTCCAAGTCTCCACACAGCCCACAAAAACATTCTCACCTTTATTGTCTGCTGCAATGAATCCAAGGATGTTTTCGTGGCGCAGCATGATTGTCTGGTAGATCTCGGCCTCTCTGAACCACGAGCGCTCCTCTCTGGATGAGAAGATCTTCACTGCCACATCTCCCCCCCTCCACTTCCCTCTCCACACCTCACCAAAGCGACCCTTTCCTATTATCTCCTGCAGCACGATGGTCCTAGCCACCGTCCGCTGCACAAACAGGGGTAAACCTGAAGGGGGCAGTAGATAGACAAACAAAAGATATTAGCCAGCATTCCATGTAGACTTGTTTTGGAGGTGTGGAGTGGTGGAAGTACCTCTCAGCAGATTCTAGGTCAGGATCATTTTAACTAAGTGTTGCAGTTGAATAATCACTCATTTGGATATTTATAGAAAACTGTTCTGCTACTGCTGGCAAGAAAGGACACAGAACCAAATACACCCCCCCACTTTATCAGTACGTCACATCGGGTAGGCAGCAAGTACTGACCAGAGCCTGATCCGGAGGTGGACATGTCATAGATGAGGTCTTGTAGGGTCTTGTCCTTGGCCAAGTACAGATGGTCACAGGATGGGTCCTCTACCTCCAGCCTCTGCCTGTGACTGTAAGCCCTCTGATGATACTGGAACAGGAACACGCCGACCATCAGCAGCACGCAGAGAAGGAACACCGGTCCCGCAATGACTGCCACCAGCTCCACCGGCCCCCAGGAGCTTCCTGAGCCTGACCAGGCCCCTTCTTTTGTTGGAACTAGGAGGGCAAAACAAAAGAGACAGAGGAAGCAGAGGTGATTACTTTAAAGCTAACAGACTGAAACAGGGCCACTGTTGAACTGAAAGAGCTCTGATACTTGATGACAAAGTCTCACCGGGGACTTTCAGGTCAATACTGTTGCAGTAATCTTCATAGCAGCAATGTGTATTGAGCAGGCCTTCGGCACTCAGACAGTAGAAGGGTTGCCCGGGGGGGACCAGGTTGTCCCGGTTGATACAGATGCGTACTTGTTGCTCCTTCCCCTGGAAGTTGTATGTGGAAGCCATGCAGGCGCCGTCTGTCTCGCACTCATAGCCCGTCTTCTCACAGTTTGTGCAGTTACAGCGTAGAGCTGCAGGAAAGGACAGAGAGAGTTAAGTAAATAACAATTTATCATTCCACTAGGCACATAAAAAAAAAAAAAAAAAGAGTTTATTTTGTCCAGCAGGGGGCAAACTAAGCCCACAGTTTCAACACAATGTAAAGAGTGTAGAATCCCATTCAGCTGAGGGCATTTTGTGTGCTGACAGAGCTTGGAGTTGAGCAGCAGCAGCCAGACGGCCCCGGCGGCCCTGAAATCAGATCCTTCACTGCAGATGAACCCAAACACGCAGGGTGGAGACGGACCTGCCCAGTGGGACAGAAAGTGAAACCCAACAGAGGGAGAGCCCCTGCCAAATCCCCAATGCAGCATTCTGCTCCAGTCATCTCATCCGTCTTTCTCACATCGACACAGAGAGCTGCCACTGTTTAAGCTAATGAGACAGGGGTTTTATTAAACACAGCACACTCCTGCGCGGGGGACCTATTAAAGTGGGCACAATGGAACTCCTGCCGCCGCCATAGTAAAACTACGGTGGTCCATCTACACACTCACATGAGGTCAGTGCCAGAAAGTCTGCCACATCTATAACAGAACCAGAGTTGGTTGGGAAACCAAGAGAGCCAGAAACTGCAAACCGATTAGATTTGGAGTGAAATGTGATTTTGAGTCATAGCACACATGCTTCTCATTTAGAGTAAGGTCGGCAGAAAAGGCTTCTCCCAAGGTTTTCTACGACCAGAGTGCAAAGCAGGGCCAGGCAAGGCTAGATGGCTGTGGGGCTGTTTTCACATGGGAAAAACACAGGGAGGTAAATGACGAACTGTCTGACTGACAACAGGGCCGTGAGTGAGGCGTGACAGGCCAAGAGCTGCTCCTTGGTCGGAAAACAAAGAGAGCCACCATACCGACAACACGGGAGGAGACAAAGCAGTGAGGAATTTCAATCCAAAAAAAAAAAAGTGGCATTGGTTGGACCACTACAATGTCTGGCTCAGAGGAAAGAGAAGATTTTAAGAGTGGCAAGTCTCCACTAATCCTCTGTGTTGTGTCTTATCCTGAGGGTTTCTTTGACAAGATGAGCTCACTGAACTTCGTTGTTTGTTCCAACTTGGGTCTCTGTCAAAAAGGCGCCAGCAGATTTTAGCACATTCTCGAACAAAGTTGTCACACAGTTAGGCTTTTGTTCTGTACAGTTAAGTTAAAATTATTATCTTTTTTTTTTTAAACACTCAAAATGACTGATACACTGATTTCAACATCAGCATGTAACATTCGAGTGGACAAAACCACAAACCTCGGTGTCATAGGTGTGGTTTCCACTCTGCTGAACTCTGGGAGGTTGCATTCTGTGTGGGAGCATTTTTGGCATGTAGCGTGTTTGCTGATGTGTCTATGCTCGTCCACTGAGTGGTAACTGGAAAAGCGTAGTTATTTTTCCTCATCTGTTGCGTGTTTGCGTGCGCGCACGTGTGTGTGTGTGTGTGTGTGTGTGTGTGTGTGTGTGTGTGTGTGTGTGTGTTGCTCTCCAGGAGGCGAGCGGGAAAGTGGCAGGAACTCTTGGTGGAGTTTGTCCAAAATTACTGCAGTTTGCATGCAGAAGGAATTTCCTGCAGATTACACAGAGGTGAAGCAGGCTGGTCCTGATAAAGAGAGAAAAACAAGCCCTGCGCCACATCACGCCAGTCTGCAGCATTAATGGAGTAAATATTTTAGTTAAATTAAACAGATAACAGGAGTAAAATATGTAGGTTAGAAAGCTGGACGACGCTCAATATACATCATCAAATTCAGACAACTGGAATCGCTCCTTTCATTAGGATCCTCCTTTATAGGCCTGATGTTTACTGGTTCTCACTGAAATAAAATCAATCTTCAGCTAGTGAGCCCAGACGGGAGCCATTTTGATCAATCCATCCTCAAACTAAGAGTGACATTTAAAAAAACAAACAAACATACGTTTGAGAGAAACAGCTGCCCGCACCAGGCTCACTCTACCGCCAGCTGCTGTAAGCGAGATTTAATGTCCTTCATTTTCTCATAAGAATCAAAGTTGTTCTTACCACATACATACAGCAATAAATCAACAGCAGCAATCTGATGAGAACTCCATGATCTGAAATGAACAGGCGCATCCATCATGGAGACGCTGTGTGTGGTAAGACAGATGGTGCACAGACATACAGACAGAAGCTCAGGAAGGAAACCAAACATGGATGAAAACACACACATTCCCATCTCAAAACTGCCATGCATGGTCTGTGGTCTACCAAGAGTTTGGTTTGTGGCAAGTCTTCCCTTTCGTTAAAGGGTACCTTGTGACTCTACCATATGTAGCCTGCTTCCACACAGACAAGCCACAACACTCTGGGTGGCCAATATGAAGAAAATCTATGGCAGAGTATGTCATTGTATAAATTGATAGCGATATAAACCATTTATAGATCAAATAATTTGATCCGGTTACCGAAATACCTCACAAATTAAGGTAATTTGTCACGCTGAACCAAAAAAAGTACGCAAGCCAAGTTCGTCACAAAAAAACAATCCCGATTACTGATTTGTAACGTTGTCCATTATAACCTAATACAACCAGAAATAGAAAAATCTTTACCTGCTGACAAATCACTGTGACACCACATAATAGTATATCCCCATATCATCCAGCCCTAAACAATATTTCGCACAAGATGGCACACTGTGAAACCAACACCGTAATAAAAATCAGAGCAATACTAAATGATGTCATGCAAGACGCAGGGCACTGGTAAATAACTAAATCAAACAATGTGTAAGAAAGCACTCCTGGCCCACTTGCATATACCCCACTGCCTTGTTGTGTGCCCAGTGCTCTGCATATCTCACTGGATTCAGAGCAGAGGTGTTACAAAGCTAGACTTGAAGGAATAATATCAAGCCCAAATACACATGGATCCGAGTAGAGGCCGATATGTGTGATTTTTCTGACTGAACTCTGCTCTTGTATCCATAATTGGTGGTCTTTACACTGGTCCTTTGTGTGGAGATTAAGACGACATGAGGAGGGATTGGATTGGATGGGCCCTGCACGAACAAAGAGCAGAGTGGAGTGGGGGAGCACACTTTCTGCATGAAGCAGCGAGGGGGGATGGGTGGCGCACAGAGACAGGCCAGGGGTAATAGTAACAACCCCGACGGGGGGGCTGTTCTGGGCCAGACAGGATGGGGGCTGGTCCAAAATTGGGCAGGACAATATGGACAGGAGGGGGCAGAGGGGGTAACGAGCAGGACTTACAGGGCCCCCCCCCCAGCTGCGATTGAGGTTTGCCCAAGTGACCAGCTGCGACCGTCATTAAAACCCAGTCTAGACTTTGACTTACGGGAGGGAGTAAGTAACAGGAAAAGGCAACCGTGGAGGAAAATGGGGAGAATGCAGTGCAAAAAGAGCGATCCTTTCGAGCTGCTAGCGTGTGAAGTTCCTATCATTCCGTTCGTGTTGAGACAGGAAATGGCAGACACAGTGAGGAAGGGATTAATAAAAGATTGTTGCCATAACCAGCATCATTTTAACTCGGACCCAACTAAAAACCACAGCATAGTCCCACTCCAAACAGCTTTACACATTAACCTTGATGACAGCGCCGTGTGTGTGTATGTGATTATACACACGTGTTATTCAGACCTTCTTGTGCGCAGTAACCCTGCCAAAACAGAGGTGAACCTTCTAGTATGGTACGATGAAAAAAAGTGTGTGGAAAATACTCTTAAGCGTGTTTGACGCAGGGCAGTGGGGCTACACAAACACAGTGGGTTTCTGGGGGCTAAGCGACGCAGACAGAGGGCACCATTACCAAAATGCACTGGCTGAAATTAGATCCATACAGATACCAGACTGAGAGCTGACCAAGACAAGCAGACGCCACCAGACAGTGTGAGTGCACTGCGAACACACTCGCACACATTGTTGCATGCACACACCACAACTGTGTCCTAATCAATGCTAGGGGAAGGAGGAAAGTCATTACCTTTGTCTGCATCTCGGGGTCAGATTACTGATCTGATTCTAAAGTGAAGTCTCTAGGGCTCTGGCTGCTTCTACTATCTCTACCAATCTCCATCCTCTAGGCTACATCCCATCCTGTCTGTCTGTCTGTCTGATGCCCAGGGTGAGCCACAAAGTGCGAGCGCAGGCTCACTTCGGACTTTACGCCACTGCTCAAATTCCCAAACTGCTCAACGGCGCAAGTCGAAAATGTTTTACTCTGGCAGCAGTTACAACCTCAACACTGCTGGCATCACATGTCTGGTCAGATTTGTGATGTTAAGAAGAGCTGCAACAATCACTCGATTAATCGATCTGAAGAAAATGAAACGCCATCTATTCTGATAACCGATTGTTTCAGTAATTTTTCAAGCAAAAATGTCAAAGAGTTGCTGGTTCCAGCTTCTTAAATGTGAGGATTTGCAGCTTTTTGTTGCCATTCATGATAGTAATGAAAAGTATTTGGGTTTTGGACTGTTGGCTGAAAAGAAAAAGCCCATAGACACCGTCACTTTGGGCTCTGGGAAATTGTAATAAGCATTTTTCACAATTTGACATTTATAGACTAAACAATTAATTGTGAAAATAGTCGCCAGATTAATCAATAATCAATCATAATAATTGATGAAATAGTCCCCAATTTAAAACCAAATACTAATTTTTGACCATTCCGTTTGTTCAGAACTTTTGCTTCTTCGTTAAAGTAAAAAAACAAAAAAGGATTTTATTGGACAACTAATTTCTCAACAGAAGGCAATGAAAGAAAAAAAGTATCATTTAGTACTGACACTCAAACAATACCCATCTCTAGCTACAGAGTAGCAGAACTCCATTCATATTCATTGTCAACATCACCAACAGAATCCAATATATAAAACAAACTATTGACAAGAAATCAGAAATAAAACAAAAACTTTAAATTGTAGATAATCTCATGCTGTTCAATGTGGAAAAAACAAAAAAGATAATCTATTGTTATTGTGCATACATGTGCAATCAGATAAGGCTATGACACCAAAATAACTTAATCTGGTTATCATCATCATATAGCCCAGCCCCAATGTTGATGTAGGAAAATTCACAGGGACAGTAACAAAGGCTTCTGCCACGTTAATACTGGAGTCATACACACACCTTTAAAAAAAAAATAAAATAAAAATTTACATTTACCACTCAAATGAGCAACTTTGCATATTGGAGTTTATTGCAAGGATGATTGTTCAACTACAAAGTGAAACACACAGGTTCTGTTTATACCCACGTCACCATGGAGGCCCAAGAAAGGCAAGAGGTACAAGTTTAAAAATTGTACTTAATATAATATACGCTCACACTGTATTCTCAAAGAGAAAGATTTCTTACTAACAGGTCTACTCTGGATCACACCAATCAAATAAAAATCACTGTCAGGGAAGTGTAGGAGAAACCTTGACGAATAGACTGCACACCTTCGAGCACAAACTAACGAGGCAGAGCAGGTCTAACCTACATTCCAACAACAGCCGAAAAAAACAACTCAAAACACCTCTACAAACAAGGGACATGTAATGGAGGACGGGTGTCAGGTTTGGTCCTATAGACAGGAAATCAAATAGCTACCGGGTCTGTCTGGGTGTACTGTGACAATATCAACTCCTGGCTGCCTCACAAGAATGTTTAATGTATGGCACAAAAAGCTGATGTCCTTTTACCACCAAAACATGTACTACAAAAACCCTCTAAAACAAAGACAAACGGTCCGAGTACATTCACAGCAACTGAAGGTGAATTTGCTGGCTCTGTGGTGGTAGTAATCCCTTTTGGGCCAACATCAGTAATGGCGGAGCTGGGTCAGTCAGAGGCTATGCTGTCTGCTGTAGCAATTAGGGCTCTGTGCCTCCGGGCCAACGGAGGTCATTAACGACACTGGTCATTATGGGGGGGGACTAAACCCCCACCGAACCTGACCGGCTCAGTGCCACATTATAGAAACTGTTGGTAAACACAGATTTCTAAAGGACGAAGTGTCTGGGCCAAGGAAATGTTTTTATACAAAAGACGTGCACCATTATTTGATCATAATTATGCTGCAGGGATCCCTGCAGCCAAAAACATCCATCTATCTAGAACAGGCCTCGACAACTGCTACCCATTTGGTAGACAAAAAAAAACAAAACAACACAACCTTTATCCTTTTCAAGTTTAAGCCAGCTGGAAATATTACCATCTCCACCCACTCCCCTGTCCAAACTCTCTTCTCTTTACAGACTTTGAACTCAATAAGGTTCAACCTTTCTCCATACATTCCCATGGCTCTGATCTAATGGGCAGGTGTATACATGTTCCGATCTGACACGCACTTGCTTCCGCCACATCAAATCTGACATGAAGCAGCACCTGTAGCAGAGTTCAGCTCTGCACAGGCAGTTCCCTGAACAAGTGGAGAAGTAGGGTGTTTTCTGTTTCCCATCGCCCTGTCTTTGATTTTACACAGAGGCACATCAGGGAATGACAAAACCCTGGCCTAGCCTCGATAGTATGTGGAAGGGCTACTTAAAGCAAGTGCATAGTTCAAGAGAGCTCATCGAACCAAAGGCCTTCCTTTAACTGAGGGAAAAAACAAAAAAACAACAACACAAAACTAAAAACACAGCCCATTCTAAAGCTTTCTTCGGCACCCTATGGTGGCAGTGAGAAAGTAAAAGCAGGACTGGGACCACAGATAACAAAATACAGATTAACTTCTGATAAAGCACCAGGCCTTTTATATGGAAGAGATAGAGAATGAAGAGGGTGGGAGGGAAGGAGAAAGAGAGGGACGCGCCCTACCTCACGGCACTGTGGTTAACAGTGCCCATATCACATTGCTATAGTGTCCAATGCACCCAGGCAGACTGCGTCACACGGGCTTGTAATACCCACAACACCAGTGACTCCTAAACCTTATGAAGTCAACAACACGTTATAGATTAATCAAACCTCTCAGTAAAGAGAATTCTCACAGAAACACACTACACTCGCCACAGGTCTGGAATCTGCTCTGGCGTAGCTACTTTCAGGTTTGTCTGGTTTCAGCCCTTGCGTGGTGTAGCCCATTATACGGTGTGAAACCATGGCTCCAGACAGACTTGTGGGCCCCTTACACAACAGACCCCGCCAGCTGGACAAACCCCTACCCCCCCTCCTCCTCCTCCAACCTCACCCCCACTATGCCCTGACACATCACTGTTAATATTGGATTAACCCAGTCAAACAAACTGACCACTCAGGTGTCATAACCTTCCTAGCATGATCAACCGTGGTGTGCTGCACCCTTATTGCTGTAAGGATGACTCAACTTTTTTGAAGCACAACACATACACTTTAACAGACGTCAATGCAGTCGGGATATTTATTGTGGCACACAGAGTGGAACTTTGACTTTTTATTACTTAGTTAATTATTACTTAGTTTATCTGCTGAATGGCAAGTTGCACCAGAGATCACAGGGAGGGAGGGGGGGATCCGTGCACATGTCTCAAATTAAAATCCATTTGACATTTGATCCTAATGTCAAAGTGGAGTGTTTGCTTCTTCAGCATGTCTACTCGTCTTTGCTCCGAACAGCCACAGGTTTGGTGCAACATGTGCCTGGAGGTGTGGAGCTGGGCATCAGCTGCTCCAGCAGCCCGGGAGGACTCAGACTGAAGCAGCCCCACAACTGGCGCCTCAAAAGACCCCAACTTGCTACATTTCCATCACAATGAACCCAGACTTCCAACTCTGACTTCTCTGTCTGGGATGGCTGAATGCGCGGCCGTCGTCACCCTGTGCCAGCATTCACTTTCTGCTGGAGGCCACTAAGCAGCCTTTTCACTCCGTACAGACGGACACCAATGGACGAGCTGCCGGTGTGTTTACCCTCATAAACACATTTCATGCACAAAAAAGTAGGGTGGGCCTTCATTCCGGGACTCCGTGCTGAAATGAGTGCACATAACATGTGTCGGCACATTGCACATGTTTAACCAGCCTGCTTTCATTACAGATACAGTGATAAGCAGGAGGTTGTTTTGTAAATATGTTGGCATTAAAACAGCAGACTGTAGATTATTATTATTATTATTGTTGTTGTTGGCCACTTGGCGAGCCCGTCCGCCACAACAAAACAAATTCAATTAAGTCTTGTCGCCCACAAACGAAGACGATATTCAACTTTTAACAGCTAGCCAACGTTAGCCCGGCGCCTCGACACAAACAGCCCCACCATGTTGTTGTTGTTGTTGTTGTTGTTGTTGTGGTTCAGCTACTTGCTCCGTGTTCAGTAACGGCCGTCAACACGTCGGGGGGCTTGTCAGTCGATTCAAACTCACAAACAAACAAAAGAAGCAGCACGACTTTCCGTTCGGACAGAGCGCAGCCGCGGTGTAGAGGTCGGCGCTAGCTAGACGCGGTTAGCCGAACCCCCGATACAGCGCGCCATGACGGTGAGCGACAACAGGCGATGCCCAGTCCAGGAAAAACACATCGAGACAAAAGCCGGAGAGCCGCTCAGCTCAAACTTACCGTCACCGGCAGCCACCAGCCCGAACAGGGCCAGCAACGGTAGGGCGATTCGTCTCAGAGCCATTTCTTCAAAATTCCCATGTCTCCGCGATGAAATGCGACCGAAGTGTGTCGTTATCAACACGACCGGACCTGAAACACGACCACAGCGCGACCGCACCGCCAAGTAGCAGCCAGCCAGCCTGGCGAGTGACGTGTTTAAAGGGGTGTGTGTGTGTGTGTGTGTGTGTGTGTGTGTGTGTGTGTGCGTGTGTGTGTTTAAAGGGGAGGGCTGCCTGCTGCCTGCTGCCTGCTGCCACCGAGGTCACGGCTGTCTGTGTTGTAAATGCAGTGAATTACAATCTTCCACTATCAACGCAGGACCTGTGCATCTGTTGAGGGAGACCGTGTTACTTTACTTTCCGTGTCTGTGTTTTATTGTGCTTTTTTAAAATGTCAATTTTCTTTACGTTGCTTTAATCTATAGTTAATTTAAACATTGACATCTCCTGTCACCCCACAGTCAGCGTCGGGTGAGTAGGAAGGCAGCACTGTATTTGCCATGATTTTATGGGTGAATACATCGAACCTTTAATTGAGGTCATTACATAAGATTGTGCATGTGGTGAAAGATCGACTATTAGCCTACTGAACATATCAATCTATTAGAAACAACGATATATATCCAGGGAACAAACTGGGTCTAACTGGCCACCTTCCACCTTTAGTATTACTGAAAATGTAAAATCAGAAAATGTCTCTTTTCATGACATAAGAAATGTGTTTCACTCGTAAAGATGTTGCATCATAAAAAAGAAAGCTGTGAAAGAAACCTGACATTTTTGTCGTTTTCCCTTCAAAATAGGTAAAGAGTTATAAAATAATCTGAATTCAGTCAATATCTTGATCAGAAAAACTGCTTCTCTACATTATTGGTTTACTTTCTATGATTATACAATGATTGTATGTCCTTAGGATTATGCGAGGCTAAATGTGTTGGGCGATTTCAGTTTATTTTCCCATCTGTTTATTGGTTTCAAGGAATGAAACAAACAACAATATAAAGTGGGTACATCAATTTCATCTACTAGAGTTATAGCTCAATTTTGATGAATTTGAGGTTATTTTTTAGTGACTGATCTATCAGGGAAAAAACATTTATCCAGGGAGCAAACTGTCCACCTTGCACTGGCATTATCGGTGGTAATAATTTGTCTTGGTGAAGACGGTGGTAAAACTAGTGAACGTATCTGGTGATGGATATCTTCAAAATGTGTACACAGGGTCAGTCACCAGCCTCATGACTGATATAAACTATGCTACTCCTACATTCAAGCTAGACATTTAAAGTCAGGCATGACATAATCCTCTAATGCAAATGGAGGAGGAATCTAATATGAGTGTGACTAAAACCATTTGTCAGATTATGTGTGTTAGTTAGAAGGCAGCAGGGAAGTGATAGGTCTTGTATGCAAAGCAAGTGACCATGGCGACCATATGGTGACCATAGTGACCATTTGTCCTGACAGCACCCCTATTAGGCAAGTCAGACAAACACATGTCTATCCATCCATATGCAATGACCACTGATCAAGTATCAAATAAATCCCTTATTGATATTATAGCTCTGGGGCATTACAGCTCTCTAATCTATAATAAAATCAGCTGTTTCATAATCAGAACCTATGGGACCAATTTGTTTTGAGTCTGCATAAACAAGAGGCTTATTGATCCAGTTTATCTCAGATCACATATCAGCTGCTCTGTCAGATTTTTGAGAAAGCTACAGCCACTTGCAGTTCTTTAGTGTGAGAGTGTAAAATAATCATGCACCTTAAGATCACAAAAAGGTGCTTTGGTCTAGATCCATTCAGGGTTTCCTGTCAGCTTGGGTACCCGGCCTGGCTTTGCCCCTCTATGACACATCCAGCTGCCATTGCTTGAGGATGTATCTCAGGAAGAAGTGAGCCAGGCTGTAACAAGGTGCATTTGGGACTTGATCTGTGCCTGCTTTTATCACCTGTCCTCTTGCTAGCACTCTCACCGATCTATCCTCAAGCCTAATTGTGTCTGCATAGTCTCCTCTGTGGCTTTATATCTGTCCATTATCGGCCCTGTCCAATTTATCCATCTATTTCTTCAGTGTAAGTTGTCTGCTGAACAAATCCCTCTGTCTCTACCGAGCCATTTGGAATGATCCCACTGTGAAAAAGAATACCCAGAGGAGGGAAACAGAGGGGAAGTGAGATGGGCTTCTGCACTCACAGACAGGGAGTTTGGCCTCTCTGATACTTGAACAACCAGCCTGCAGTGTTAAAAATAACCAGCTCTTCATCTGACTGACCAGACAGACTGGGGCTTTGAGGGAGTATTATCTCTCTGGAGTTTGTTCAACAACCAGGCAGACAGAAAACATTCTCTCTCTCACACACACACACACACACACACACACACACACACACACACACACACGCTAACAGATAAAGGAAAAGCAAGCAGGACAGATACAAAAAAGAAAACATGCAGATATTACAAGAAGGGGACAGAGCGGATACAGTTATTTTCTCCAACCAACCACTAGGCAACAGCTTTGGATATTTTGATTCTTGTTAGACAGTTTGTATTCTTTGTGTCAGTGTAACATCCTGCACCTAAAACCTGTTGCTTTTATGCTTCGCTTTGACCACATTTTCTCACTGAATCACAGGCTATCATTTTCTAGACAAAGTGTTTAGAAAATGAGATCAATCGGACACCTGACCATATATGGCTGCTACGGTCAAAGCTAAAACCAAATGGTTGTGGTTGGATTTGTGACTCTAACAAGTTTACAACATAATCATTTCTGTTTTAGAAATATGTGTGATTTCTTTCCATTTAAAACATTAAATCTAGAGCTTTAAATTAGTTTGAAATTAAGCCTCTCAGATTGGATAGGCCTGAATGTTTGCATTCTCCCATAACAAATGGAAGGTTATGTTAGTATGTTTAAGGTACAGAGAATTTCACATAAATAACTACTATCTTTTACATTTTTTCCCATTCAGGCTTGTCTTCCATTCATCTGTTTTCTAGTTTAACATCTAACTGTGTGAGGTTAGTGCTACTGAGAGAAAAAGTGAACATTTTATTATTCAAATATGATGATGTATATACAGCTCTGGAATAAATTAAGAGACCACTCCAACATTTTCCAAAGTTAATTTTACTCAAACACATACCTATAAATACTAAAACCAGAAAACTGATTTTTTTTGCAGTGGTGTCTTAATTTTTTCCAGAGCTGTATGTCCTGCAAAATAATCAATCCCCTTCCTTCCTCCAACATTGGTGACTGTTGATGGTAACTTCAGTGTTATGATGAAATATTGGTCTTAACTTCTTTGATTAATAATTTTAAAGTGATGCAATGTAAATGAAAACATGATTACACCGATTACACCGTAAACCTCCCATGGTAAGCTGCACTTCCACAAGCAACATGGATCATTGTTTGTCCATTATCTGATGACCTCTGCTGGTCAATAGGTGAATTGCAAACATCAGTGGCACAAAATTGTATTTACAGCACAAATAATTGAAAAATACAATCTTTTATTCAACATATACAATACTAAATGTCTGTTTGTGAATTATTTACCATAGTAATGGTGATGGTACATTTGAGGCCTACAGAAATATAAAAAAATAATTTGTAAAAGTTGTGTTGTAAAAAAGGTAAATATAAAATGTGTCTCATTGTTGAATAATAGAAAATAATACCCCTTTTGAAATATATTTACAATGAACCCAATGGTGATACAAGACAACAGTTTCAATGCTGTTAGAATATGTACAACTAAATAGCTCAATGTGTCTGTGTGCAGATAATAAACGCTCATTCTATATAAGTTAAATATGCTTACACAACAGATAATGTGCTTTGGTATGAGCATGTTACTACTTATATATTTCCTGTATTCATAATAAAAGAACATCAAGGCATTCGTGCTTTCTGTGACTTTCTGTGGCTTTGGTCACAATGGGAAAACCCATAAGTGCCATTTTTACTGTATACCAGAGAAAGTCCGGAATGAAGTGCTCCCCCTCTTGAAGAGGCGATGAGTAACTGTGCTATGCTGGATTTTCCTTTCTGTCATGATAATGGGGAAGTTAGACAATAATGAATAAAATGCGTGTGGAGAACAGCCTATGAATTGCTCAGTTTATTATTGTGCTGTAGAAACGTCTGATCTGAACTTTATTAGCTGAACAAAACAAAAAGAAAAATACCTTGATATATGTTGATCTTAGTAATTTTCTTTTTGGGGCCTCTTGGTTTGAGACACCAGAAATATGGGAGAGGAAAATTAGGCTACACAAAAAAAAAATAGCCTTGGGTGTGAGCCAGTCTAGACACTACCGCTCAAAGTCATATGGTTTTAATATAATGCAGTGACTGTGTGAGTCATTAGCTCAAAATATGGTAATGATATGCACCTCGTCCTGTTGGAATGTGGTACAAAATCCCTTCGGGTGGTTTTAATCTTGTGTTCCTGTTTCATCCTTGTGCTCCAGTCTAGACGTCCCGCTTGAGTTTCTCGACGCTGAAGTCACTGTCATGGTCCAGTTTGGAGAGCGTCTTCCTCACCCGCAGTGCTGTGAGGCGGGCTGGTGGGTTCTGGTACCAGCACTCCTTCATGATCTTTACCATAGCAGATAGGATCTGGACACACAGAGACAAATGTAAAAATGCACCTGGCCATCACAGTAGAATGTAACATGTAGCACTATGTTGTTATGGAAAATGGACTTCACTTATTTAGTAGTTTTCAACCATAACGGTTCCAAAAGCACTTTTACAGATTGGTCTCTTTCACCCATTCACACACACAGATGGTGTCCATGCAAGGTACTGGCCTCCACTGGAAGGTCTTGCCCAAGGACACTTCAACATGTGGACAGGAGGAGCTGGGATCGAACCACCAATCCTGGGATTAAAGGATGGTCCGCTCTACTTCCTAAGCCACAGCCAGCCCTGTTATTATGTTATTATGGCACTGTTATTATGTGTGCTATAGCGTATGTGCTCTACATTTACCCATTTGTGAGTCTATGTGAGTACATCATCAAGAATTTGGGAATATGTGGGTGCTAAAGGTTAGAAGTGGTGAAACCCATTCTGAGGTTTTCACAGCCCTGGAAAATATAATTGCACATGTGTGTGTGTGTGTGTGTGTGTCATCAGATGACCTACAGGATGGGAATGGAGCCTGTTGTGCACACTGGGCCTATGCTGGTCCACACACACCACCTTCTTCATCTCCTCAAAGCTGGGATCTGAGGGCACAAGGTCAAAGAAGGGAGGGCGGTACTCTTCCACGATCCCTAAAAGAATCCAAAAGGAAATAAAAATGACTTGGTGTACTGTTTCCTCTCCAGTTGAGCAGAAGAACAATAACTAAACTATTGCAACAACAATCGTGGTTGGGGGACCCAGTGGGGTTGTCAGATGACAAAAATACAGAGAGTAATGTTAAATATTGTAAGAAAACTTGTTATCAACCTCATGAGTAGATAACCGTTAAACCCCTAAAGGTTTATCTCCTCATACATTTTCAGAACAGACATTTCTATTCATACAAGGCCTGAAATAGCACGCTTGAAAATTGAAAGAGTCTGTAGTGGGAGTTTTGTAAAGTATGTTTGACTAAACAAGAGAGCAGGGAAAGATATCATTTCCCTAGTGACTGGAGACCGGCAAGGCCTGCCGAGTGCGTCTGTGCGTGTGTGTGTGTGTGTGTGTGGTCGTTTGTGTGAGCACACACACACACACACACACACACAGTTATGAATATCTATCCATCTGGATTAAGTGTGTGTGTGCGAGCGCGTGTGTGCGCTTGGTTGTCTTGCATAGATGTGCGCTTGCATCTACAAACTGTGCACGGGCATCTGGACTATGTACAAGTGAGTGCTGAAACCAGATAAGACTGTTTATAATTACTGCAGTGCTAATCATGAGAGAGGATAGTAGACACAGACACAGACTGGGAAAACACTGGAGTGCTGAGAGACATGGGACTAACTGCCTCTTATGTATACTTCACCAGGGCCAGGCAGACATAACACATTTTCAACATGATGTGCCTGAGTGGATGGATAATGCATCAACTTAGAAAATATCCACTAATATACACATACACAAGATTTTCTCTGCCAATGTACTGTGACTGTAATGGCACAGCATTTTAATAGGCTGCTGCCTCCTTACCATTGACAATGGTCCTACGGGTTATTTCCCAGAAGACCAGGCCCAGGGCCCAGATGTCAGTTTGCTTGTAGGACTCAAAGATGTCCATACGAATAGTCTCATCCAGCACCTCAGGGGCCATGTAGCGCTTGGTCCCCACACGAGGGTTGTTGCCCACGTCGAGGTAGTCATGGGACTGAGAGTGTATCACAGCCAAACCTGAGGAGAGAGTATGAATAGATGCAACCTTTTCATTTACAGCGAATTACCAACGTTATTATACCTGACCACAAGAGGTGTCAAAATCAGCATTAGCTGTAATGTCTCAGCAGAATTTGGAAACAGATACAACCAGAAGTCGCGGATTAATTGGGATTGGGATCCCCTTGCATTTACACAGCCCTCACCTAGGTCAGCGATGCAGCACTGTCCGTTCCGCTTCACAAGGATGTTTCGGCTTTTCAGGTCTCGGTGGGCAATAGCTGGCTTTTCCTGGGAGCTGACAATCTCAGTGTGGAGGTGGACCAGGCCACAGGCCACAGACAGACACATCCTCAGGCAGCTCTCAGGCTCCAAGGTGCTATACTGCAGGAAGTCGTAGAGCGAACCCAGCTCATGAAAGTGGGTGACGAGCCACAGCTGCGTGCTGGAATTCTTGGATGTCATGTCAGAGGCTATGAAACCTAAAGCCAGGATAGGAGATCACTGAAAATGACCTTTCTCTGCACAGAAAATGCACGACAAGAATAACTTCTTCGGAACATTAATCTGCTGCCGTACCCAGTATGTTGTCGTGTCGCAGCTGTACAGTATTGTAGATCTCTGTCTCTCTGAACCAGGACTGCTCGTCCCTAGAGGAGAAGATCTTGATAGCCACACTCTCCCCCATCCAAGTTCCCCTCCACACCTCCCCATACCTGCCTTTACCTGGAAACATAGAGACAAAATGACACAACTGCAAAGTAATAAACAAAACATGGCACAGAAGAGCAGCAGTAGTGAGGATGAAGAGGCTGACCGACACACTCGACAAGTGATATTTGTCTGGCCATAGTCCTTTGGACTAGATAGGGCAGCCCTGTCCCACTCCCTGATGTACAAAACTCATCAAAGATATCCTGAAGAAAGAGACAGACACACAGAAATTATCCATATGTCCAAAACCTGAACACCTTTTGACAGTATTGTGTCTCATGTCAAACATCAAAAGTCTCTTACGCCGTAGGTGGGGTCATCTCCATTAGGGACCTTGAGCATGGTGACATCATGGTCCTCGGTATTTATCAGTTTGCAGTGTGCACGTCTGCAGCGCAGGAACAACACCAAGCCACACACACCGACAGCTATGGTTAACAGCAGCAAAGACAACGTGATCCACAGCGCATGATTGGGTTCTGGGGGCTCTCCATCTGGATACACATAAGCATTCAGGAACACACACACACATACAGAAACACACACAATTTTGAGTTTGTGAGGCCAGTTGAGAACATTTCGGTACATATAGGAGGAGAGGTTTAAGTTTGGAATTCTTTTTTGAGTAAACACACTAATAGCATGACATTCTATGCATGATCGCTCTAAAATAGGAATGCCAGACAGGATCAATTTGCTTTAACTGACCACAAGGGGGAACCAGTTAGTAGAGGGAAGCTTTGACTCCCATCAGTACAAAGTTAGGCAGAATGTGCACTGAGCTGTGGGATGAGCCTGACAGGACGTGACACTAAACTAGGAGGATCAGTACCACAGTGGTTCATCAAGATTCATGGATGTGATATATGTGGGTACTGACTAATGTCTGGAGGTGGTGTGATGAAGGCGTTGCACTGGTTCACTCTGCAGCATTTGACAAAGAAGCGCTGAAAGGAGGTGAAGCACTGCTCCTTGTAGTTATCTGTAGAGAAACAGCCCCACTCCTCATGGCCGTGCACCCAGCTGTAGAAGCAGATGTCTCCTCTGCAAGTTCCATTCACGCATGTGCCTTTGTCATTCTCGCATGTGCAGAACAGCTCCCCATCGTCTTTGGAGTCTGAAGCACAAGGTAGTATACAGGGACAGTGTTGGCGTAGAAGGCACACAGGCACAAAACATATGCACATAGTCTTAGCATTCAATAACAAACTGAAAAAGCTATCAATGACGATTGATCTGGGCAATGGGAAAGGCCAAACACACTCCAAATTATTATTAAAATAGTAGTAATAAAGTGAGAAGTTAGTGATATTTGACTGTCTTCACCAGTCACCCATTTACTTCGACTCGGCACTTCATGCCAGATACGCAGTGTACACTTGTATGCTGGAAACAGCTGCCTATTGTTTTACACTGGAGGGATGGTAAGAACCGTGAGACTGAACCATACAGTCTATGTGTGAGCTGGAGAACCAAAACAAAGAACTAAAAGCTAAAAGCATGCTCAGTGGGTCCTGCCGTACCAGCCACCCCTTTGCATCAGAATCATGTGGTTCAGTGCCAGTATCACAAGCTTCCTGTAATGGAGATTTAATTGAATGGAACAAAGTGCTTTGTACAACACGGAACATTTTCTGCATCTGACCATTAACTCACCTGCATGGATAGCAGAGATCCACAGAACAAGCACCACCGTGCGCAGAGAAGAGCTTCCCATCTCTGTGAAACAGGAACAAAATAATTAGTAACAGTTAATATAATCAAAAGATGATAGTACAATTAGTGTTCTCTTCATTATGAACGGCCATAATCAGAAACCAGAGATATAATTTGTGGCATTATGGCAAAAGAAGGTCATTTCCCTGACAATGTAACTGACTGAGATTTATAGACTGTAACTTAATAGTGATGTTTATGAGGAGCGCAGCGATTAAAGCTCAGATTCTTTGGCAGAGGAAGCTATGAGGTCAAAAACAACAGTCCGAGGGCCCAGCCTGTCTGCCTGTGCTGTAATTGCATTGGTTGGGAAAAGGGGGCTTAGGGGAAGGAGGCTGTAACAGCACTCCAGAGTGTTTGTGTATGTGTGCTGAGACTGCGTGTGGTGCTGTGCTGCCCAGGCTCCAGGCCTGTCGACTCCTCGACTACCCTGCTCGCAGAGTAAATATTGATGGCTATGCTTCCTGCCATTGAGTGGCCCCACCCGGCTGGCCGGCGAGACTCAGGTCTGCTCATTGTTTAGGGCTGCACTGCTGAGGGTCACGCAAACAGGAGGGCCGTCATACCCGACTCAGCCTTTCTCACTGCTGAAGCACACTGTAAACTGGTCTGTAACTTGACACCCAGGTGAGCTAAGACAAGTTACATTTCATTTAAAATCTTAGTAAAAAGTGACAAAATGTAGTTAAAGTCCTTCAAAAGAATAAACTGGCTCACATTACTGCACATTCTCATACACAATTTTCACTATTAGTTAAGGAAACCCTAATTTACAAATCGAATCAAAAGAAGCAAGCACTTGTGAACCCAATCGAATCACTGTTAGGCCAAGGATTTACAATTCTAGTATTCTTAAGGAAAGAGTTCACATCAGTTAGACAGTCAAGCTATGTCAATCATAGAAATAATTAATTAATTAATCCTACCTTATGTCTGTCACAGCAAATAACCCCTGAGCTGCACATCTGGCAGTGGAACTTGCACATGTCAACGCAAAACTACGGATATCCTCCCTTAGTTTTGCTGCATCTAGCAATATATCTAAGTACAAATGACAGGAAGCCATCACATTACCTTAGTTATTACAGTTTTAAGCCTGTCAAATGTCACTGAAGAGAAACCACATGGTGTTAAATGCAGCTATTCTAAGAAGTCACATAGCTGGCTGTCTTGAAAGTGAGAACATGTTCTGAATGGAATTAACCATGTTTATCAAAATGTCAAATCTCGGCTAGATTAGGATATTTCCATTTCACATGAGAAATGTCATAAAAAAAACATCTGACAAACTATGTTAAGACTTTTCTCCTATCTGGGTTAGCTGTGAGGCCCCGGCACTCAGCTCTGACTCTCTAAAACCGCAAGCCATGTTTACCAAAGAGAAAAGAACACTTCCTGTAACCATGTAGCCTACATGGCAGTGGCGGTTAATCTGTGGCTCCAGTGGAGGCATAGCTTAAACACAACTCCACCCATAGAATGAACTCAGTCTCAGAGGAGGAGTTTGACTGGGTCATATTTCCCTAGCTATCATTTTAATCATCCACAGGTTCCCGACACAGGAGAGAGCAGTAATCACGTCCTCCATCGAAGGCGGCCTGACTTTAAACTCCAGCACACTTCCTCTCTGAGCTCTCTCCTGTTTGTCTCCATTCTGTCCAACGCTAAACCAGTGTGACCCAAGGGGAAAAGATCCATTGTCATCTCTTCCTGTCATCTATAGAGCTTTGACTCCGGGGGAGGCGGATCTCTCATTCCATCTGGATGACTGTGTGGTTATAGTGGTGGATGGCGGGGGCATGGCATAACACAACGGCCTCCCACAGCCCCTCCACTGGGCCTCACCACACCAAACAAATCCCTATAAATCTGTCTCTGGAAAGTAACTTAAAGCAGAGTTACTGTAAAAGCTTCTGTAATGTGGTTTAAATGGCGAGACAACATCACATTCAGTTATTTTTCAGTGCCTTAGCCACGCCGTGTGCTGGTTGCAAAGACAGACTGATCGTATCTTCATTTCACAGACAAAGCTATGCTTGGCAGGCTTTATCACTCAGTTGCTGTCTGCATGCTCTCACATGCATACCTGCAATTAATACATGTCTTGGGGAAGTAAAGCGCAAATATACCACAGACACCCTGTGCAAACAAAGTGATCTTTGCTTTCAAAAAAGAAAAGGAGGAAGAAATAAAAGCGGTTTGGGCGTGAGAATGACTCACACGCACCTGATGTCCTGGACCAACAACAGCACCTGCCTGGAAAGAGCCCACGTGACCAGGAGGATTGCTGATGGAGAGGATCGCGTAAACAATATGGAGGGAAGAAATACAGCTGCGATTTACATTCATAAGATGCAGACCAGCAGCTCCAGAAAATATGCCAATTCGGCACATTTCAAGGTGTGTGAACTTTTCACTCCAGCACGTTGTGAAAGAAGGATCCCGCCACAAAGTACAGGCCAGTAGAGCAAGAAGTAGTCAGATCCTTTACTTATTTAAAAGTAGCCAAACAACAATGTAAAAGCACCCCATTGCAAGTAAAATCCCTGCATTCAAAATCTTACTTAAGTAAAAATACTTATCATGACCACATTATGGTATCAAACCTATTCATTATGCAGCAGAATGACTACATTTTTACATATTATATCATTTTAATATATAATTTTTTACATATTTTGTAATTTATCATTACCGAAGCAGCAGTTTAATGCTGCAGCAGGTCGAGGGGGCGCTATTTTAACTTTTTAGTTTTTTTGTTTTGCTAAGATTATATCAGCTGTTTATTGACTTCATCAGCGTATTGGTCTCTACTACAAGGTGAATGCAACTGTCCTATCGGGTGAAAATGCAGAATAAAATGAAAACACTGGGGTCAAGTACAAATATTACAGTAGCCTCTTTGCGTGGGAGCAGCTTTGCCTCTGCGTCAGGTAAGTTCGGCCGCTTCCTGACACCTGTTCACATCTGGAAACGCGTGGAGTGCTGTATGGCGCTGCCAGATGTGGCCCGGCGTCCAGGGTTTGCTGCGGTGTTTTCGTCGTATAGTCGGGACATTAAAACGCCCAACGAGAGAGAAAAGAACGTTTGTGCGCCGCCAGCCTACCTGTTTTCCGCTCGGTCCTCTCTAACTTGACAGACGGGGCCGCCGCACGTCTCCCACATCAAAGTGAACCCGGAGGAGTTTAAAACGCAGCTGGCTCCATTTCGACAGAGGCGTCACGTCGTTTCGCTCCTCGTCTAAACGGCTCAGCGGCAGATGTTCTGTCCGGCGGAGAGCTCACATCCTTTCCTGCTTCGGGCGCCGTTTCTGGGGGGAAGTTCGTCCGCAGCTCTTCTGTGTTTCGCTCCGAAAATCGCAGCTTCTCACTCGCTTGACAGCGCGGCGTCTCTCGTGGAAATCAGAACCTAAACGCGACAGCTGCGTCCTGGCAGGGCGACAAGGCAGCGGGGCTGCAGCCTCATCTCATCTCGGGCCACATCGGCGCTGATGGACCGACATCGCGGACCATCGTCGTCGCTTTGGAACCGGACCAGACTTTCTGCAAGTCGTCTCCCATTAGCCACATTTCTGTGGTCCCGATGTAAAGGCGAGATTACATATTTCTTAAATAGTATACACAGTTTTGTCCCACCCCTTATTGTCCCGTACAGAGTCTTCTCGGCCTGGAATGTGTTCTCATAGCGGTTTTCCTGTTGCTCGTTAACCCCCCCCCCCCGTGGACTGGTGTCTGCACTGTCAGGAATGTGCTTCAAAGACCAATGATACCGTGATACAATAACATAACATTTCTGTGAGTAAAAACAAGAACTACTCAGCAGCACAGATCCCAGGGATAATAATCATTTAAAATGTGTTGGGTTTTTTTTTTCACAACAAAAGCAAAATTACCAAGTTACAGCTTCTTAATATTCTACTATCCTACTCCTCCTCTTGTTGAGAGAGGCTGTGAATATGCCATCATTTTCTGTTTCAATAGCTGAACATTGACATATCAGCTAGGTTACATTTAAGTTGATGTCGTGACAATTACAGAGCAACATTATCATTCTTTTGGAGTCATGTTCGTGTCCACCTGGCGAACGAAAGTCGAATATTCACTCTCCTTTTGCTCCGTGTTTGGTCTCTACCACCTCCAGATTGCAACATCTGGCTCTTAAGCTGCTAAATCCTCCACCACGTTCACTAGCTTGTTGCTAACTTTGTCTGTCAGCTGAGCAGGTAGCTACAGTGGGGTTTTTTTTTGTTGCGGCCAACACCAGGCTATGAGAGCAGTGAAAGTGAACAGGAACAGTAAAGCTGTGGACCAGACAGCTAAACGAAGAGGTGAGACTCGCTATAAAGCAAGCTGAGCTGATAATTCTCCGTAGGTTCCTCACTATACGGGCGACCCCTTTCATATTGATTTCACATTGTCATTTGATATTATAAAAATATCAATTAGCCACTTTAACACAAAATGTCTCCCTCCTCACTAAAAGTCCATTCTCAGTTTAAGTCCACTGAAGGTTTCAAGTTTCCACATCGCACTTGTGCAAGCTGCGTATTGCACAACGAACTTCCAAAGTAGTTGTGGCGTCATAAAATGATTCCCACACATACATACACATCTTAAACTCAGATTTACGGTAAACAGAAAACATTCCACATTCAGCAGATGATGGTGAAAACAGCTTTCTAGCGGCAAACTCTGCACGTTCATCATTCTGCACAGTGAGGGTGAAACATCCATGTGAAGATTTTAAGATTCATTTTTCTCTTAAGAAACAACTTTATCCTGCTAATATGTGTGTCTGAGCATTGTAAAGCTTGCATATCCCCTCAAATTGAGGATGTCTCTTGGATGCCAGACAGACGCTGCTGTGTGAAAGCCCTTCATTCAGCAGAGCCTGAGAGAGATGTCTTCATGTCTGCAATATAAATCCCCCTCCTTGTTCTCAGGCTCTGTAATCTCTCCGGTTTTGGCATACGGCTGAAGAAACAGCTGGAAGCGCTCATGTCAACTGTCATGTAGAAAAGAGAGCAAATTGTAGTTCTTTAAAAAAAATAACAGCACGTATTTGTTGTATAATCTACCAGTGTAGGGATATTGCTTCAACAGACATCGTTTCATACCGTGAGGATATGTGTGTACAGTTAATGTGTCTAATGAAGTCTAATCCTTCATTGAACTCTAGAGAGGTATTTATTGTAGAGCTGACCTCAAGTCACCCTGTAAAGAGGAAGCGAACCACAACACTGAAAATATAACGTGACAATTGATTGACAATCAGCTGCAGCACGAAATGTATGAAACTGATTTGTTTTCATACCAAAATAGCCTTTTTGAATTTATGTTACCAGAAATAAAAACTAATTGTTATGTAATGAAACTGCACATTGGAAAAAATAATTACAGACCAGACTTCAAAAGCCATCCCATGTCACTCTAGTAAGCACATTATAGGCTTCCTTAAGAAGCTCAAAGGAGAGTTAACGTGCAAGACAAGATGCTCTTCAGTCACATGCATGCCAGGTAAGGAAATGTTGAATTTCTATTGTGTAAAGACAATGTAATCATGTCATGAAATTGTGTTTTGATGAGTTGTGTAAGAACAGTGTTGCGTTGTTACTAAATGTGTATTTGTGTATGTTTATATACAGTATTGTGGTGCTACAAAATCTGATAAAGGTACAGCACAGTGAAGAAAAACAAACTCAGTTGCAAAGGTCAGTGCATTTAATCCAGGTTTTCATACAAACACACATTTTCATCTGTCTCACACTTTGTCAAGATGTAGAAGACCTGAGTCTCTTCCTTTCATTTTAAAATCAACCCCAGAAATGATTCTCTAATTTATTTTGTAAGAACAGTATCTGAATACATTAGTTTTTAGATAACACATTTAAATATATTTTCTTTTAATTAGAATATGCATTGCAGTCACAGCTGTATGAGTTATTAATTAGAATTATAGCAATTACCAAGTACCAAGAAAATTAAGCATGCCCCAATGCAAGCTGGACCCCAGAAGAGATGTCTTGCCTCGATATGTGCTTAATGTGTAATGCCCAATGTGTTGCACAAAAGATTCCCTGAGTAGCATCATGTACAAATAGTTTCTTTGCTGTGTATAGGTAATTGCAGATGTGAGGTTTTCTATTGGTGTCTAAAAACATATTGCAAACGGTAATTCTGGTGGCCAAGTAAATACCCAAGCACAGGCAGACTGAAGACCAGTGAGCAGTTGTTCTCATGATCAGATTAAATGTTGCAGTTATGGCTCAGTTCCTTTTTTCTGTATATCAGCTGCTAACATCGGTCACATGCTACAGCCAAACAGTTTGGAGTATTAATATTCTGTCAAAAAGACATAAAAAAGGCAACTAGTAGATGCTACATGTTCCATACAGTGACAACTGGATAAGCTTTACAGAAGAAGAATGAACATGTTTGATAAAACTCAAAATAGGGACTAATTTCATTCATTAAATTATGTAAAATAGACGTTGACCAAGGAATTATAATTATTATGCTCACTTAAGAGTTGTAAGCTCAAAAGTAACTTTAACTTTGCCCTGGTAGTGGTGTCTGAAGGACTGTAGGATTTTACTGAGCAGACTAGTTTTGATCATAATTGGACAATGCATTACATAGCCCTTCCTGTTTCTGAATCTTTGCCAACAGCTTCATTTGTGCATCATGGTCAAACTGTGTGAGGAAGCCTAACCCTGCAGAATAAACTTGTCCCTTTGAGCAGTTGATGTAGAGGAACAAAGCACAACATTTAAAGATGATTTGTCTCTTTTCGCCAACATCACACACAGTCTCAATCACAAATAAATTTGCTGAAGGCTGTTGCTCCCATATATACACAGTATTTGCTATTTCTTTGGTAATCTTGCAGATGAATACCATGATGGTACGCTGCCTTGAAATCGTAAAATTCTCACAAATGTACAGTGTTTTCGAAATTAAATAATGTCATTGCGCGTGTCTGTGAACAACATAACTCATGAGACTTCCAATCCACCAGGTAGGAGCTACACTAAGAAACAGTCATGCTACGACATGTCACCGTATATATCTCCAAAACCAAATAACATTTGGTTAACATAATTTTCAGCTTTCCAATGATGCTGAAAAAGAAATCACATCTAGAAAATTCAAGTCACCCCAGTATTCTCTTGATCATCCTAAGACAAAGTTCAACTCCATTCGTGGGTTGTCATTGTCAATTGCTCACTTCCAAACTTGTTTCACGATTCCTTTTTCTACTGTTAAAATGGGCTCCAGCGTCACTGTAGTCTCACACACATCCCTCACGCAAGACGTTATCACAGTGAAATACCCTGAGGAAGTAATGCCTCATTTTTGGCTCGACAAACGTTTGGACCCCTTAGATTTTTTCTCTTGGTCTTTTTCTTTTTCATGATGCTTCTTCTCTCTTTTCTTCTCCTCCTTAGCCTCCTTGTACTTCCAGATAGGAGGCTCCAGGTAGCCCTTCTGCCTTTTGTTCTTCTTCTCTTTCTTCGGAGTGGGCTCCCCAGATTTTGTCACTTCAATCTTAGGAATACAGCCCGAGGGGAAGATACTGTTCCTATGTGCCATGCTGCGGGGAATGAAACTTCTCATGCCACTTAATGGCATGCCTTCCCTGCACTCTGAGTCCTGGCAGCAGGAGGTCAGAGCTACGGAGGTGGCTGAAACAGCAGTGAGAGAAGGTGAGATGATGGAGCCTTTACTGTGGGACACTGTGCTCTCCTCCAACTCCTTGCTGCTGTGCCTTTCAAGCAGTTCAGGGATAGCAAACCTTCGCTTGCCGACCTCTGGAGGGCTGGAGGGACAGAGTGGACGACAAGCAGTGGTTATCAGAGGACTGTGGATGCTTGTGGTGATCCGCACCATATGGTCCATAACCCCATTGTCTTGAGGGTCCTGAGGAAATCTGAAAGAAAGGCTGTCTTTTAAACGCTGCCTCAGCTTCTGACTGGCGGTCTTGGTGCCGGTGGCCTTTCCTACCAGGTGCTTCAGCTCAGGCCACTCAGGAATGTAGCTTTCACAGAATTGCTCAGCGACAGGATGAGCCTGCAGGCGGTGTAGTCTGTTAAGAGTCTCAAACCTTCCTGTCCTAAGGACCCAATCCTTTAGGCCTCTACCTTGGACTAGGTCCATTGCATTCATATCTGCACCTGCACATGAAAATGGGAGACAACAAGGAAACAAGTTAATAATAATAATTGGATCAATCAATTGCGCCTTCAACCCTGTAAAATTACCCCACCATGTGGTCATTTTTGGAGTACAATTCATTGCATAGATGTATCAGAAAACCATCAGAAGCAAATCAGGCTATTTCACAGCATTATGAAATAGCATATAGATTGCAGTTAGGTGAAATCAATATACTAAATCAGGCAATTGTAATAATTAAGTTTAGGCCATTATTGGAGGAAAAAAAATTATGACAATCAAGGCTAACTGTCCCTGTACAGTTTATTCAAGACTGATTCCTGCAGCCCAGAAAAAGAACAGATTTTAGGTTTTGGTATATCATTTTCTTGACAAGTTCATGAATTGTACACAATAGTTTCCCTCTTAACCATTAGATATGTACCATGGGTGAGGGTGTGCACTAATGTAAGAATCTGGGCTGACTGCCTCTGAATGAATCTATTGTCCATGTGTGTACACACACCACAGATGTTCCTCCTATCTGAATTTAGAAACACTGCAAAGTTTATGGGATGTCTTACCATGCATTAGCAGGGCAGACACACACTCCTCTCGGCCCTGCAGGCCTGCCTTGATGAGGGCTGTGAAGCCACGGGGATCCCTGACTTCAGTGTTCACACAAGGGTAGTAGTTAAGGATATAGTTTAGAATGGTGATGAAGCCTAGATAGAAAAAAGTGGATTGATATGGTAGGATTGACTTGAGACTAGATGTTGAGGTCATGCATGTATATGTCATCAGACGTACCTGCCTGGGCAGCAATCATGAGGGCAGTATTGCCATCATTGTCTTGGTGGTTGATGTCTATTAATGGACACATGTGCAACAGGCTGACAATGTCTACGAATCCCTTGTTCACAGCCACCATCAGTCCATCCTGAGAGGGAACATGGTAGAAGTAAATTGACCTTCATAAAATTGTAAGTTTACTTTTCTATTAGGCCTTTTTGTTGCAGAAATATAGAGTTCTCAGGTTGGGTCAAAATCACTTTTCTTGTGTGATAAAAGGAAACTGAAATCCATCTCACCCTGCCATTGATGTCTAGCTCCATGGCCTCGTCTTCAGTGACTCCTCTCTCCAGGATCCTGTGCAGGGATGTGGGGTCATTCCTAGTGCAGGCCTCATACAATGTCTTAGCCGGCTCTGTGTGTGTTTCATCCCCTTCATAGTCGGGAAACACTGAGTCTTCAGAAAACAGACTCCCTGAATCAGAGTCATCCAGTAGGATCTCAGAGTCCTCGGATGGACCTGCGCCCAGGTGGGGGTCATAACTTGCAGTGGCCATTGGACCCCCTTCCGCTATGGATCACACCTGGGTGTCAGATCTACTGCACACCACCCACATCTTAAATAGGAAAACATTAAGTTGTTATCAGACACAAAATGATCACATTTTAATTCTCTAAATTAAATTAAATTCAGATTTATTTAAAATGCACCATATCATAACAAAGTTATCTCGGGGCACTTTTTCACATAGAGCAAGTATAGGCCAACTCTTTAAAAATGTGTGCTTATTCTAGTGTGAAAGGTGTTGGCGATTTAAATATTTGTGTTCAGAAAAGAATTACAACTGCATTTTGTTTAGTGCCATCTAGCTTAGGGTTGCGTAAGATTTCTTCTCCTCAAAATACCGATAAGCATCTTACACTAGTTCCAGTATGACTGCATGACTGACATCAAAACACTGCCAGCCTTTGAAGTTAACATGTTAAATAGATCTGATGACCTGAGAAGGCCATGTGTATGTATGAAGCATGATGCCTAAAGAAGATAAGGAGCTTCACCTCACCTCAGTCCTCCTGTCAAAGCAGATGGTCCGTAAGTCCGTGATTTACAAGGTAGGCAAGCTGACTGTAGAACATGCTTTTTGCCAGTGTTTATATAGCTCAGCCCATTATAGATTGGAAGATGAGAGTGAGTGTGACTCTGAGAGCGCACACATATTTTCACTGTATTTAAGCTCATTAATGCTCAGAAATGTGTAAAGATTTGCAAGACATGCACATATATCTACAAGTAAACAACAAGTACAGTAAATGGCCAAGAAACACTGTACATCTGCAGAAGCTCAGTCTGTGAATGAAAGCATAGTAGGAGGAGTGTACTGGGTTGAGAAAGGCCATATGGTTCCAGAAGCAAAGGGAGGCCAGGCTAGTGACAACAGCTGCCATGGTGCCTTAACCATGTCATCCAAGTACACTGGGGTATCTTGGGGTTTTGTGGTATAAATCAATAAATGATACAATTAAAATTCATGCAAATATTATGTTAGCAGGAAGTATAGTTTGAACCCTCTCGAGGCTCAGCCTTATGATGGGATGGACTTAGTCGGTCTTAATGTTTTGAAGGAGCTGCAGATGAGGGTGAGAAAGAGCTTGATTTCTTTCCAGCGGGGGATTGAGGGATTCAGTCGTCAAGCTGCCTTGGCCCTGCATGCATCACTTCACCATATCCACACTAGGCCCAAATTCACACAGATAATTGTTTGCACAGAAGTAGCTTTGCACCTTCTGACAATTACACATTAAGCATAAATTATTAGAGCAGCAGCATCTTTTGGATAAGCTCTAATTAAATGCCAGAGCTGCTAAAGTCCTTTAATCCCACAGACATATGTTTCTATTTCAGCATTGTCTTCATGCAGAAGAATAAAGATCGCTATCATGCTAACTTTTCCCTCTTTTCTGCAATTCTGCACAAACATGGAAAGCTACGACTTTAACTCTGCCATTGTGGCCTACACCACTTCCTGATGAGCAACACCGTGCAATCTTGTCAAGCTTCTTCCTCTGAATCCTAAATATGAGCTGTCTCTGTTGCCTCTCTAAACTGTGGAGAGAAGTTGTAAATAATATGCAACCATGTGTTCCAAAGCAAAGCAACAATAAATCTTAGAACAAGTCGTAAAAGTCAATGTCTCACCCTAAAACCATCCAGCCATGCGTTAATCCTCTTCTCTCTTTTTGAACTTGCTATTGGTGATTAATCCATCCTTATATATTGGACTTCCGCTCCTCCAGTTGGCTCTTGGTAGAAACTGGTTACGTTTAAATTTCCAAAACTGACTCCAGCTGAACGCCTTCCCCCTCCCGCCATCTCTCCTACTGGCTAGTTAGGTTGCCTCAGTCGGCAATCCATCCAGGTCCCAACATAGACTGTGCTGTCCTAAGTCAGGCAACATGCTCTCTCCCTCTCATCCTGATTATAGAAGATTTAAGGATTAGGAGAAAGACACAGACAGCAGTCAACCTTGCTCCCCTTACAGTATGCTGAGTTAGTCTGCTCTCGCTTTCTCCTCTCTCACTTGTCTCCACAGCTTGCTCAGATTCTATCCATCCACAGCTCTCTGCTGCCCGTCTGTTGTGTCAGAGCAAACCTCTCTAACGGTCCAAATTAGTGCTGTGACTGAATCATGGAAGCTATGGCTCCCATGTCTGCTCTACTGCTGAGGACCCCCTGCCTGAATAATTTCAGTGTGTCTGTGTGATGGGAGACAACGTCTTGGGCCTGTTTTCCCATGGAGGTTCATTTGCTGGGACAACAAACTAACCCTGCTGTTACTCAAAGCCAGATGGGCTTTGGTAGAAATTATTTCCATGACAGCGATGACACACGCAGACATGCATCTAAACACATGGATGCTCTGTGTGCTCAAAGACATCACACTGTGCACACGCAAACACAACTCACTGCACACCCACACAGATGCTATAAAAGTTGACAGCTCCTCTCTGTTTGAGGGATGCAGACTGCCCCCTTCTGATCCAACTGGGTAATACAGTGTTTGGACACGAGCCTTGTTTATGTGGCGTAGCTCACTTTTGAAATAGCCATAACAATAATCCTCACCTTAGGTTACAGCTGCTGTTTACATCTCCTCCAAATATATCTACAAACATCTTGCTCTGAACTTGCATGCCCCCACTTTGCACTTTGAGTAGAACATGCCATTACAAGTTATTATCAAATGCTTCGTGCCAGCACTACAAATGAGCAAAAGCATTTCTGTATCAGATGTCAATCGCCATAGTGACCCGTCTTGACTGAGTAAAGCCACTGTGACAAATTAGACACACTCTATTCAAAAGTGCTTTGATGCTGAGAATTATAGTTGCTGATCTGCTCCGAAGAGTTAACCAACAGAGGCATGTTGTTGATACCACCCAGCTGAAGCTGACACACCTCCTAACAATATAATCCCACTAAATCCCCTCAAATGGCCCAGCCAATTCCTTATCAGAAGCTGCCTTTTTGGCTGTGAACCATCGGATGAGACCTATAGCCTCACGCTAACCTGGCCCATTTACTCAGAAAGTGCTATGTTTAGACACAAGCCCTACTGATATGAAACACAGGAAGAGGAAAACAGCGCATGCTTGGGGGCAAAGATTTATAGCTTGTTAAAGGCCAAAACAGAAATCAAGTTGATAGGAAGAAAAATGGAGGAAAGGGAAGTCTGTTTGGCACAACAGGGTGGGGTAGTGGTGTGTGTGTGTGTTTTCTGTTTTCCTTGATCCTTTTAGATAATGCAAGAATGATCTAACTGCTTTACCAGATGAGGGCAGCACATGCAGCACACATGAACAGCAGCAGTGTTTATCGCAAAGAAAATCCAACAGGTTTTAAAGATTACTAATCTGATGTATGAGTAAAAGAACATTGTGTTCTGATTCCCACCTCCTGATAGCATTCACACTTTCCTTTTAGGGTCAGAGTTATTTTCTTCCTATCCTGCAAATTCCTCACAGAGTCATTCGCTCATCGCTGCATAAGGCAGTCCAGCTTTTCACCAGACACCAGAATACCCAGCAGGGGTCAGTGGTAGAGCAAAATAACTTGGAAAGAAGCTTGGGAAGCAAAGTTTAGCCAGCTTAGTGACTGATTCTAAAGACAGCAATGTCCTCAGCTAATATTAGATTGTTGGGAGTCTCTGCAGGACCAAACTTACCATCTAACCAGCACTTTTCTCAGACTCTGTGAGCATCTGCTATATTATTTCCAACTATGTCACTAAAACCCCCCCCCCACTTGTTCTAAAGCATCTAAAAGCCTTCAGGGATTAGCTGAATGGAAGGAAGCAGAGAGGAAATATAGCTAAATTTGTTCTTGTAAAGTAAGGAAGAGATTTTGGCTGATTTGGGAAAAGTTATTACAATGGGAAGTGGTAGTTTGTGGTGTTTGTGCTTGGACTCTGGGGTTTGTTAATTATGCAGGAGTAACAAACACTGCACACAAGGGAAATTATTTGTTTAGAGCCGAAGTACTCAAACCTTTTCCTTAGCGGGACAAAAATGAAAGTTGCCACAGGCTGGGTTAGGGTTAGGTCAGGACAAGAAAAGACAAAAAAGGACAGAAGTATATATATATTCAGTCTGTGCCTCAGAATAAGTACATATACCTATTATTCATATAATTATTTTGTAGCCCACACAGATAGATGATAGAGTCCCTAAATGAAGTGGACTGATATTGCAAGGTGATAAGATGAACAGAGAAATACAAAACCTATTCAGATATTGTTTTGGTAAATTTCTTGTAGTTTAATTCACATGAAATCTTAAGAGTTTAAGTATTTGTATTACAGCAGTACAAGTTTGACTTTTTATTCTTCCATCCAGGGCCAGCAGCCTAGCTCCTGAGCCACAGGTACACCCCGACCTTTTGCTCTTGTGATTTGATCTGAACCAGTTAAAAATGTATTGTTGCAATATTTACTATCAATGAAAAATGGCACAGGATGAAAAACATGAAGAATCACTTGGTGTAGATGCAGGTCTGGCATCTGCTTACGCCAAAAGTGGTTTTATGTGTCAATCGTGTGCTTTCTCATCAAATCGAAGGTCATCACAGGCTTGTGGGCTTCGCTTGTGGCTGCCCTGGTTTAGAGAAAGTGATTTTAATGTGTCCACAGTCAGTCTCGACCTTGTGCTAATGGCTGGTGTGAGTGATGTGGAAAGTTTGTATGAACACAAAGTGGTCGTTGAAAGCAACGTAGCTACTCCAACCTTAGTGTCTCCTCGTGCTCTCACAGCTTTAATCCACTTCTGCCAGTTATTTCTCTGAGGTCTTCACTGCTGCTGATGACTAATCGTACTAAGACCTGATAAAGGGATACTTTTTAATTCCTTCAGCGCAAGCGCTTCATTGCTCTGTTTCTTTTTTTTTTAAAGATAATGTGAAACTTAGAAGTCTGTCTTGGCTAAATTAAAACTCATAAGCCAAAAAATACATGAATGTAAATGAAGAAGTCACATGAATAAAAAGTCATTGGTGTTTTGGGAGAGGGAGATTTACAGTTACAATCCTAGGGCCTAATTACTTTATTTGTTAGGCATATAAGAAATAACATCAATTATTTAGAGTTTTTCAAAAAGGTTAAAGTGAAGGTCTTCATTTTGTTTGTTCAACAACTTGTGTGAAGTGTTATGAGAGATGCATCACACCTATGCTGTCATTGTATTTTTCATTGTATCTTTATTTATGATGAATCATTCTGGGCCTTTTTACTTTCATATTATTAACATTCAGTGGTGTGGCCACTCCTTAATAAATAAGCATAGATGCTTTAAATGAACTCAAACTGGTGTTGTCATCAAACTTCAATGTTTATCTTTTTATGAGGTATCAGCATAGATTTTCAGAGAATCAATCATTCAAAATATTGTAAATGAAGAGGAAGCGTCTATCCACTTGTCTTTATTGCGTTCAATCAATTTACTGTTTAAGTTTTTAGTCAAACAGAGCTCCATCAGAAGGACACAAAGATGGTCATCAATGATCAAGATTATTAGAAAACAGTGAACCTTTTTTGTATGATGCAAAACATTTCTGAATATCAGCAAGCAATATTTGAGGGTCTAGGCCAAGAAATGCCAGATGTTCCCATTACTCAACCTCAGAATTCACTAAGTTAATTATTCTCCCAGCCTTAAGAGATGCTTCTGACCCCACTACAAATTTTTCCCTAGTGCAACAATTTCATTAAATAGATTGGGTAAAAAATCCATGAAAACGTTTTATTACCTGCTAAAAGGTGATAAAACTTTGTTGTCTGAGTGTTTTATATATTATTTACATCTAAAAGTGCTCTTGTGATAATATGTATGTTGGTACAATCTTTGGAAGCCTCATAAACAACACATTAGTGGAGACAACAGTATCAGACACAAAGATGACAATTATCCTGTGCCAAGTCACTTTTATAACTGTGGTATTTAATATTAAAGATGTAATATAGATTAAAAAACTCTGCCAAAAGGATTTTTTTCTGGATTCATACATTGGACATAACCTATTCCATTACTGTTGCTCTCTGATGTTCTGTAATAGCCTGCTTTGCTATCAGTGGATAGTCATGTTATCTATGGGTGCAACACCCAATGTTTTTCATGTCCTTAATGTATTTATATTTGTTTCACTATTTGTCATTGTATTGATACAAAACAGGACAAGGCTCAATAGAGTGATCATTTAAGACCTGTTTGCTTTTAGTAGAACAAAACCAACATCGAACTTTAAATGTCATTTAATCTGGCCATCTCTTTTTTTATCACTCAGTTTACAGGTACGTCACTAGGTGACAATCCCTACACTGTTTACCTGTTGTTTCACAACTGATTGCATTGCAGACCTTTTAACCCCCTTTCATTCTAAGCATTTTAGCCATGCTTGCAGCGTGGCTCTGGGGATAACAATGCCAGTCAGTTGACCACTTTTGTCCAGACTGAAATACAACTACTATACAAGAATACAACTATACAACTATTGGATGGATTGGATGAATCTTTCTGACCTTTGGTGATGCCTTTACTTCCTCTTGCACCACCATGAGGCTGATACCTGTTAGCATGCTAAACTAAGATGATACACATGGTAGAAATTATGTCTGTTTAACATCAGCAAACACAGTCATTTTTCCATCACTTAAGAGGACATTACATTGACTTTTCATTTCTTAGAAACATACCCTAACCATAACCACTATTACTTGCCTAACCCTAACCCTTAGCCTAAGTCCCTCTCCTTAACCTAAACCTTAAACCGACTCTTCACCCTAATATTTAAAGATATATACGTTATGAGGACTCACGTTTTGTCAGCACAATGTGACTGCCTAAACAAATGTATGTCCCCACAACATGAGTAACACACACACACACACACAATTTTAACTTTTAATGATAATCATTCAAGTAGCCACAAACAAAACAAACAGTACTGGTTTGATTATTCAGCAGTTCAGCAGTCAAAGAAGTTGTGTAAGATGTGTGTGCAATCGGTGACAGTCTCTTAAATAGTTGAGCTTCATGGGCTGTGTGTTCATACCTTATTTGGGGCTGCCCCGCTGCTCAAGAGTTCACACAATCCATGTGTCACTGCCTGAGACTTGGGCAAAGATGAAGAGAGAGTGAAGAGAGAGTCAAGGGTGCCAGGATAGTTCAAAGAAAGAGCAGAAAGAGAGCGGTATAGAAAAGATTCATAGTTTGAGATGGGAAAAACTCCAGGTAGTGAAGACAAAGCGGAAAAAAATGAGAGGAGAGAAAGAACGGTAGTAGGAGGAGAGGTTTTGGGGAGAGGGGTGGTGATCTTCTAGAGCCAATGAAGAACAAGAAAGGAGGATTTCAGGGAGGGTGATGTGTCACAGCTCACCGTTTCAGCATTCAGACAGACGGACAGACCAACCTCACAGAGAAATATTTCCACAATGACTAGACTCCTCATTTAGAGGGATGACAAAGAAGAGGACAGCTGACTCAGCTCACGTAGGCCCAAGAAATTCTTCTATCTGAGATTCCAGGGGGAAGCTTATATTGAGAGCACAAAGTGGATATTTTCTCTAGACTAAGCCACAGTTAGAGACACCTCCAGCCAGTTCACCTGTGTCAGTGTTGGGGGGAGGTTACAGAGGGACAAGGAGGGAAGGGCTCAGAGGCTTCTGTCCAAGCGCACGTTCCCAGGTCCAGACAGAAACATCCACCCTCCTCTTCCAGGATCAATTATTCATATGCGTGAGGTTTCCTGTGTGTCAGGGTGGAACAAGGCGGGCTGTGGTGGCTCAGATCCAAACTGTGGCACAGTGCGCTGTGAGACAAGACCTGAAGAAGCAGAAAACAGGCAGAGAGGAGGGACAGAGGACACAGACAGCGAGAAAGTTTGTGTAAGAGTAGGAGATCAAAGGTCACAACAGCAGAGACGAATCATCTGTGGAGAGTTTTTGCTTGGAAGCATGAAGGCTCAGGGACGCACTAACCAGATTTTGGGAGCCATGGCTGACGTGCTTACTTCCGTGGCCATGCCCAATCAACAGTGGGTGAGTTGATCTGTTTGTGCATTTACTGGCTGTTCATCAGAATGCGTAATGCCACAAATGAAAAAAGAAAGCAACAGACACATATGGAGGTGCATTTCAGGGTTTGCGGAGCACAACATCCAGCTCATATCTGGCCAATATCATTACATACCAAGCTCAATTTATATCACTTTATCATGAACCGAAAATGGTCAAGCCGGACAAGCAAGAGAGAGGAGAGAGAGAGGGATGGAAGGATTGCTCGTCTCAGTTCAGTGCTTGGGAGGATTCTTGGATGTTTTAGAGGAACAGGAAACAGTAGCGGTGATTAAACCATCAGACCATAAACAAACTCACGCAGGTCATGTGCCTCACTGCAACCAGGCAAATTTATTTTCTTAGGATTCTTACTTCCTAGCCTTCATCTTCCTCTGCCTGTCTTCTTCATTTTTAAATATATATGTAAATACTATTGTATCATCATCTACAAAATCAGTATAGTGTCTGCCGTGAATTGCGTTTAATGACCTTGATAGAACTAGTGTGTAGGTTTTGACACAACATCTGGCAAATCACACATACAGAGGTATTTTGTACAGAGTGTGCCAAAATGTTCAGAAGGGCTCCTCTTTGAAAGTCGGCTTTTTCTTTGAAAAATGTTTATCTTGATAAATAATTTCCTCCCTGGCAGAGAGAGGTAAAAAATGTAACAGCGATTATCATCTCCCTCCATCCCTGCAGAGGACCGATAACTCCGCTTGCCTCTATTAATCTCTACTTTGGTTCTGCTGGGCTTTAAATAAAGATTGAAACTGCTGTCTATGCAGCAGTTTTTATCCAAGCTCTGTGGCAAAAAGTTGAACATCGATGATTTCTATTGCATTCTTGTACAGTGTGTAATGGAGAATGAGATGAAAAAGATGCAGGGAATAGTGGAAAGAAACAGCCACCGGTATAATGTTTTGTGGTTATGTGACCATAAGCACTCTGTACAATCTCACCATCACTTCCTCCTGGAGAGCAGGGCTCCACTGCTGACAAAGGCATCTCTGTGTGTAGCTCTCAGAGGGGGGTGAGGCGGATCTCCCATCAAGCGAGGAGGAAAAGGGGCCTGTGCAGGGCCAGTGGGAGCCAGAGGGGCTGGAGTGGGAGCAGCAGGCCACTAGTACAGAAATCTCAGAGCGGCGAGAAAGAACAGGTAAGAGCTGAAAGGGCTGCACTGAGTGTGACGGACCATTTTCTGACCCCAAACCCACAATGCTAGTCCAAACATTGGCCCTCAAAAAAACAGTCAGAGCTTAGAGACTACATATACAAAAATACAAGCGTCCACATTTCCACACAGTTACATATAAAACAGCTTGCTCAGCCACTCAGTCACTTTCATGAAAAACACCTGGCTACAATCTGTGTTGCTATTGAGATATATTATTGTATGTATATATATGTATATATACAGTGCAAAAGTCATGGTGTAAATAAACTACGTTAAATCTGTTAGTGTGTATGTGCCACGTGAGCTACTGCCCAGGCCTTTAGTTATAGCTCAGACTGTTCATGCATGTTAGCCATATGTGAATTCAGGATGAAAACAGGCCATATCTGATGGTGGTCATTAGGCAGTAATAACTTCAGGGAACGTATCAGATTGGACTCACCTGAGTGTTGGTAGTTTACTCTTATTAAACTCCACGATTTGTATCCTCTATTAGCACTGATAGCAGTAAATTGCTTTGCTGTAATGTACCATACACAAGTACGTGAGAGAGATAAACAGTTCTTATGTGTATGCCTGTACAACACTTTCCAGATGGGGCAAGAAAACATGTTCAGCTGCCTCCCTTCTCCTTCTGCCCCTACACTGTTGGTTGCACTTATTCTGATGTTGCTGTGAAAGGGTTGCGTGCCTTGCCATTTTCCTTGAGTGGAATGGAACAAAAGGAGCTTTGTAGCTGGATCTGGGTTTGGGTTAGAGGGAGCGTGTGTGTATATATGGGGGGATTGGTGGTGTACCATGTGGCTGGACCACTAACTGTTGTGCAGAACAGTACATGGCGTACAGAAGGGGTGTGAGCGAGGCCAGAGGAAGCTGTCAGCGATGCTTATCTGTAATGGTCTTACTCGGAGAGAGTGTGCTTGCCAAATATTATTTCAGTGTACAAAAAAGTAAAGAAATGCATTATTCAGGTCCATGTGGAAGGATGATGACAAAAAAGGGAGATTATTTATTCCAGTTCCAGACAAGCTCCCTTTGCTCAGTTGTTTTTGCATAGCCCAATATCCTCCGGATGGGAAATTGGATGGAAAATCAATGAAACACAAAGCAGAAAAACATCTTAACCACAACAACAAGATACAGACCTTGTTGTAGCCCAGCGTAGGACAGGACAAGAAGTATTTTTATTTATCGACTCTCCATAATATTGAACCATGTCAAAATTTCCATAATGAAATATCATGGTTCATGGTTTTACTGTCTAAATGAACAAATTGAATTTTTGCAGAATCTGACAGAGGATATGATATTAAATACTTGAGTGCATATTCAGTTGCTTTTGAAAATAAGGGTTTTTCAAAAACAATGACTTCTTCACACAATTCAATGCAAGCATTTTTAGTAAATATCAAAATGTGTCACTATCAATCACTGACAGTTACAGTGAAAGTTGCAATGTTATTTTGTCTATGTTATCTGCCTGTAGTCCCCAGAGATTTGCAGAAAACCGTGAACTTTGATGGTTTCTGATCACAAAATTTCTCAGTTTTTTGCTATATATTTATACAGATTCGCTATTTTGAATCATCCTGTTAATGTATTGGTCAACTAGAACTCAATCACCAAACATCAAAGGTTAAAGAGGTGGACTGTTTTATGAAATCCGTAAAGCACAAATTGTATCATTGCGTTTTAAACTTTAAGCTGTTTTAAATAAGCTTGCCTGTATTGAAATTTATTTTACTCTAACACCCCTTTCCATATATATATATTTAAATAATTAACATAATAATAGTTCTTAAAGCCAGTCTTCAAACATGTACAACATGCCATGGTTTGATGGCAGAGGTCATAGGGTTGTTTCCATCTCTTGCTGTGTCAGTGGAAGGGTAAAGAGGAGAGACACCTGCTTTCTTTTAAGATGTGGTTCATAGGGCCATAAGGGGCCATGTGTTATATGTTAGAAACAAGATACCTGCTAGTGGCTTCCCAGGAATCGCAGGACATTGCCAACCTCCATGAATTCAGATCTGGTTTTCTTTTCCAATTCTACCGATTTCTCAGTTCCAACTTACTGTGCTCTCCGTCACCATTCTTGGTAGTGACTTTTGCTACAGTGTGACTTTCTCTTTTCCTCTGATCATCTTCTCTTTGTTTTCCCTCTCTTCTTCCTCCCTTTCTTCTCCAATCCCCTATGTATTGCTTCTTTTAGACACTTCTTCAGCTGTGGTATTTTAAACCTGGCTTTCCTTCCAGGTATACAGAGCTGCTGATCATATTTCTCTCAAATCAGTTTCTTTTTCTCTGTCTATTTGCTCCTTAGACTACCAGCCATATAGTTATTGTGTCCCCAGGCAATATGTGTCTACAGTGTCTGTTTCGTAACACTGATAAGTGATGGATGGCCATGTGTCCACACACTCCGTGTTATACGATGTTGTCTTTTTCAAGATAAATTGCATGAAGCCGCACCAACAGGAAACTGCACTGAACCAGTAAAAATCACATGTACACACTGCTCATGTGTTAAGTTACACACGTGTGTCTCTACATAACTCTGAATGTGCTCATTTGAAACTTAAAACACATGCTCATTATTAGTGTAGGAAAGGTTATGTAAATGAACTGTGGTACTTATAGGAAACATGATATTCTGTTAGACATGCAGTACTGCTGTGGTATTTTAAACCTGGCTTTCCTTCCAAGTACACAGAGCTGCTGATCATATATGGGAACATAATATGAAGAACTCATTATAAATACTCTCTGTACCAAATATTTTTCACAGTCAGTACACAAGTAAAGTGTTTTTCTTTATTAAAAATTAATGGCATTTTCCTTAGTTTTTCACAATTTTCAACAAATAAAATCCTCAAATAATTAATGGATTTGGATGAAAACACCGTTATATTTGGAAGGCCTATGTACGCAGTACAAATTAAATGGCATCATTCACCATATTCACGAGTAGAAGTGAGGTAAACTACATAGAAAAGGCATGCCCTTGTCCTTGGGTTTTGTGAGATTCTGGGAGAGTGTGTCTGTTACATCCCGTGGGTTTTGTCTGTGTTTCCTGTTTAATTTTGACATCTTTCCTGTCTGTTCAGTTCCTGCCCTCCTGTGTCATTGATTAGCCACACCTGTTCCCCAGTGCTCACCTACCCCTGATTCCCTCGTTAGTCCCTCTTCTATATATACCGGTTCCCTTCTTTTATTCTTTGTAGATTCATTCTGCTTGTACCTCTGATTTTGTCGCTGTTGTACTGCTTGTCCTGTGTTTAGTTTCTGTGTTCCTGTGTTCCTGTGTTCCTGTTTTGCCCCCTGTGGATCTTCCTCATGCCTTTGTCTCCGGACCTGGATTTACTAGTTGCCTGTCTTCCTGCTGGTCTATCTGCATTACCTGCATGTAAGCTTGTTTTCTACAAATAAATCGTTAAAGCTCCAGTCTCCCTGTACTGTCCGCATTTGGGTCTTTTCCCTGCTGCATGTACTGCGCATCCTGTAACTGTGCAATCCAAGGAGAAGTGCTGATCCCAGAGGACCCTGGGACTGAACCATGTGAGACCTTAAATGGGCAGAGAGCAACCTGAAGTTGCATCATGTTGTGCTGTAAAGGCCAGAATTAAACAGCATTACCTCACACAAATGGATGGTGTAATTGTTATTTACATGATTTATAATATCTCACTTTTCTTTATAACATACATACTCTATACATTCTGAAGCAGAATCTCACTTCTATTACCGGCCTGCTTCTACATAAACAGCGAGATTCCTATGTGTATGAAGGCCAATATGTTGTTAGCTATGACCATGTTGTCATAATTATTTGAAAAGCGCTTCCAAGTACTGTCTGTGGCGAGATGGTTTGATATGCCATATCTGTTTTTCAATGTACCCATGACGTTCTTGTAAACAAAGGACAAAGAACAGTCCTGATTCTGTTATCTGCACCTTTGACCTATAGATCTGACCCTTTCTGAAAAGTATTGTGAAATAATGGCCCTTAACCTCGGGTATATGTGGCCTTAACACATAGCTTTAATTTCCCTTAAATTGGCAATGCTGATCATGTTTCTAAGCTTGCTGCACTTTTTTTATTTCACCTAGTTAATCTAAGACCAATATTCACTCCTTTTAGCCATGGTTTTGGTCTCTACCAACTCCTGAGTAAAATATCTGGCTCTTTAGCTGCTAAATGCTCCACTGTGTTCACCAGCTAGTCACTAACTGTGTCTGTCTGCTGTTTGGTTCTGATCTGGTTAGTTTACAGTGAGTTTTTAGAGCTTTTTCACAAACAGCTGCCTGCTCTTGCCGAAAACAACGCTATGAGAGTGTTAAGAGTGAACAAAACCAGTAAAGATGAGCAATGAGCTGAAGCTCGCTATAAAGCAGCAGGGAGCTGCAGATTCAAGTAATTATCTGTAGGTTCACCAGTACAAGCGACCCTTTCACATTGATTCATTGTTTTCACATTGTCATTTGCAATATTATTACATGAAAGTTTTTGATTATAGCTGCTTAAAGAATTGAGGATTGCAGGTTTATCATAAGCAAAAACCTATGTGGGCTGTCCTGGTATTATGACTGTATAGTGAGTGTCACCTGTACCTCCCCTAAAAACCCAGAATAACTAGAGGTTTTTTAAAAAGTACTTAATGTGTGTATTTTTGTAGAAGTTCATGTTGTTTTTCAGCGAAGTGGGTCAGGCAGGGATAACTGGGAGGCGTAGGTCAGACAGGTCACTCAGACACCTCACAGGCCACTGCTCCACAGCACAGCTGGCATTTAGACCACAGACTGACCTGGAAGGAAGGAGGCAGATGGAGGCATATGCAGTCTTGCATGCACACGTAGGCATACATGTATCCACACACATTAATATGCTTATGTGCTCCCAAACATGCCACGGTACACCTACAGCAAAAATCAGCAATATTGATGTGTAATTTTATTTGCTTATAAAAGGATTTGTGGATCTCTATTTTTCTGACAGAAAAATGCTTTTCCTTGACAAAACCGCTGGTCTCAGTAATTATTAATCAAAGATAAAGCAGCAGTGTTCCTGGGTTTGCTTTTGTTTAATTAACATTTTCTCCTTTGGGTGGTGATTTAGCTCAGGCTTAAGCCTTGAACACAGTCAGCAGTAGAACTAAAGTCTTTGCTGGCATGCTGCTTCTAGAGCAAGGTTCACAGACTAGTTCGAGAGCAATAAAGAGAGGGAGGGAGGCTGTTGGTGGGGTAGAGGAGGAAAACTCTGATTAAACACTATCCCTGTGGTTTGTTGGACAAAGAGGAGCTGGATGGAGAAAGGTTGGTCAGGAGTATGTGTTTGTGTGTATGCTCGTAATTGTGGGTGGTATGTGAGTATCATGGCTGTTTTGAGAAACAAATCTCCACGGGTGGTGTATCTCCCCTCTGTGTAGTTCGGGGCTCCTGCTGCCTGAGAGCTGCGCTGCATGGGGAGGAATAAGGCACGGAGTGGTTCTAGTGATGTGCGCACACACATGCAGGCACACGCGTGGCGCAACACGCTTGTCTGTCGCCCTGGTGTGTGCCAGCAGTATAGTAGACTAATTGGACAAAAACAGCAGCTCTCTGCTGACCAGCAGAAGAAAGCAAGACGGTCACTCTGTGACTTCTGCTCCATAATGGGACCTCAGCCAGGACAACAAAAAAAACCTTTCTCCTCACACCAACTTGTCCAGAATGCCAGTTTATCTTAATTGGCGCTCAGCTGAGAGATGAAGGGAGGGCAAAAGAGAGAAGCACTAAGGGAGAAAAAGCAAAGGAGAGAGAGGAAGGAAAATGAAATCTAAGTGAGCATATTTTGGCAGGATTTCAGCTGGCTGATGGGGTGAGGAGAGGCTAATGTCAGTGGGGGGTTGGGGGAACACACTGAGAATAAGCAACTGCATATCTGCTGAACTGAGACTTGCTGTAGCTATTAGTATGCATGCTTATGTCATATGAATTCTGTGTATTTGCCCATTCCTTCTGCAGTTTAAGTGCATTTACATTATACTGTATATTAGGAATGACTTTACACAAGCACTTCAGGTGTATTGTGTTTGTAAAATCTGTACTCCAATAATTTCACTACAAAAGAACATTATAGGAAACGATGTTCATTTACATGAGCTGATTCGCATTCATAAATCAAAGGCGAGGTTCCTCTTTGGACACGCCTCCTAAATGTGACTCCTCTCCTACAGAGAGTAGAAAGACAATACAGTGCCTGTTTTGCTGGCTCGGCTCAGACAAAAACATACGCATCCATCTACTAGCGTGCTAATCTTCAGACAAGCCTTCACATCCAGTCAAGTGTGAATATGTAGATTTTATTTATCCTTTATCGCCGTAGCCATCCAGCTTTCTCTTTCCATATCTGCACCAGCACACGTGTGCAGATGAATGATCTTTAGTGCGTGTTGTGTGTGTCTGGTGTGGGAGATGGAGAGAGAGGGGGAAGGAGCGAAGGAGGGAGATAAAATGAGAGAGATGAATGGGTGTTAATGCACGCCTCTCCTCACATCCCCTGCTCCACCCTTCAAGCCAGGGGAGGAACATTTTTTCCATATTTGTGTTAACATTCAGGGTTTTGTACATGTCTCCTGAGCCAATTTCGGTGTTCATTTATTCAAAGGTTTCATTCCATATTGAGAAAGTGATACTGTAGGTGCTGATACACATAAATAAGATTTTCAGTAACAAAACTGTCAGATTTGTGTGTTTTATAGTACTGTCAGTGTGTTCCATAGGGAAAATATTCTATAGTAGAAGCATTTGTGATACTGTTATTGCAGAACATTTTGTTCAACAAAAGTAGAATAAAACATAAATGTTCATGTCTGCAGTGCTTTTACTTGGCAGCACTGCCAAGTGAGCGAACCAATCAATCAACTTTATGCAACACGTACAAATGGGTGCCTTGTAGAAACACTCTGGCATCTTCTAACTTAAGAGTGCATGAAAGGATTCCCTTGCATTCACTTTATACATTTTGAATGCATCTCATGAGCAATGTATTAATCATAATCTGTCCGCGGTGCAGTCTGTTTGCGTAGAATGATAGTTGAGGCTGCGTTCGCTCAATACGTAATGCTTTGCCATCAGATTCTCGTCTTGGTGTCTTCGTCTTTGTCTTGTTTCTTTTAAACCTTCTGTCCTGCTGTCAAATCCATTATTTCTCAACTCGCTTTGAATTGTGCTCCTATGCTTAGACAACGTTTCTCAGCCACATCAGCATCAGCGAAGTGGAGACATTCAGCAGCGCTGTTCAATATTCCTCGGGTGAATTGCTCCTTCAATCACAGTCGTTTTAGTATCCATTATAAGCAAAGCAAGGGAGAGAATGGAGGGAGGCCGGGAAGGGGAAGGGGGGAATATTGTGATATTTCTGTGTCTGTGCTGAGTGTAAGTGTTACAAACCAGTGTGTATCTGGGGTTTCTCTTTCTAGTGAAGAACTTTCTTCTCTTACAGGTTATTGCTGCTTTAGTTTGCCCTGTACGTTTGTGAGTGAGGAACAGAGAGGCGGTGAGAGGAAATTCTAATGCAACTGTGTGTGTGTGTGTGTGTGTGTGTGTACTCTATTTGTGTGGCTAATGGGTGAGGCAGTCAGGCGTCTCTGTTTGCTCTGACTGTTGACGACAGAAACATCCTGACAGCAGTTTGCCACCACCCTGCCACAGTGGAGAGGTGGATGCTGGAGAGACAGCCCTGCCAACCATCGAAACACCTGACAAAGCATCTCAGTGATGTGCATGCTTATGTGTTTACCTGCATGTTGGTTCGGTCTCAGCCCATACTCAACCTTCTCTTGTTTCCACCGAATACCCCAAAGAGGAACCTGAGTGGGTGCTGTCACGCCGCCCAACCTTGTTGCAGTAATCGGGTGATTTCCACAGTCGGATTGTAGCATGTGTGCAAGGAACATGGCGTGATGAGTACTGACAAACTGAGATGAGATCACATACTGAGTCGTAAGCTCAGCAGCTTCAGGTCCAAGAAATGCTGTTTGTTTGTCAGAAGCTAATTGGTTGGGTCTCAAAACGTGCATTATTTCATAGTGGCCTTTTTTTGTATTCTTCACTCTGACATCTTGAGTTGTTTCCTTGGATAAGCCTGCTACTGACTTTTCAACATGCTCTGATTTCATCTGTAAGGAGGGCTGATGAGTCATAATTTAGTGCTGATTGGGTTTAATCTGCTCTAATGTAAAGCACACATCTAAATATGGTACTTGGTGCTTAGTTGGCAATGACGCAACCTTCAAGGTTGATCAAACTGACTTAGAGAAAACCAAAAATAATCATATCATTAAATCATGACCAGGATGATGCGAAGCTTTATGAAGACTGGTATATTGTGTGGGTGTGGGTATGGATACAGTGCTGTGTTTTCAACCCATGAGACACACAACCCATCCATAAGATATGCATCCACTTATGTCTAGTACCAGACACAAATGCCCATGTATATCTGATAATCTGAAAACTCAGGTCCAGTCCATAGGTTTAGACAACCCCACAATGAATTGTCAGGCTATATGACCCCCCCCCCAACACACACAACCCAAGGATGCCAACATGCCAACAGTGTGAAATCTGAGACCGCCTGCTCGCTCCATGGACACACAAAGAAGAAAAAGAAAACGCTCACTATGCTGGCCCCACAATCATAAATGAACACAAAAGTCGATATTGGAGCTGTCCCAACCAGGAAAGCCCACTGTGATCCATGATGTGACCACAAACTTTTTAACCGCCAGAAAGCGTAACACACTTACAGGTGGTGGTGACACTGTCGTCGCCTTACTGGAAAATACATGACACCTTCAACCTAAGATGGTCTCTCCGCTGTAAATAGCATTATGTATCATTACAGACCCCGGGGGCTACTATTTCCAGGGCGAGCAGTGGACGCCAGAGTGCGTGACATTTCATCTGGTCTCAGAGTTGGATAGCTGGGGACAGCAGACGAGCAAGGAAACAGAGGGGAGCAGAGGAAAAACAGCTGAGAGGAGAGAAACAGAGGACAGGAAGAGAGAAAATTATGGGAGTGGGAACCTTATCCTGGAATAGCCAGCAACTAGAGCTGCAGACTCCACCCTTCTCACCCCTCCCCTTACTCTCCCTCTCGCTCTCTCCCTTGCTATCTCTCTCTCTCTGAAGCAGTCTCCTAGTCTGTCATTTGACCAGGCAGTTCACAGAGGCAACAGCTCAGCAACAAAAAGAAAAAGAGAGACAGAGGAAATGGAGCACATTCAATATTACGATAAGCTTGCCAGAATGTTTCCTTGGCTGTTTATCACTAGCTGAAAGAAAAGAAAACAACCCTGTGAGTGTGTGGATTTCTTCTTGGCTGCTGCTTTTGTGGACTCTTTTCTCTTCTTCTCGGTCTGGATGTGTGGGCTTTAAGTCTGTCTGCTGAGGAAGAGGCTCACGGCACACCTTTTTGGGGATTTACACTTTGAGGAGTAAACCTCTACTTGTGTGAGGAAGAGAGAGACAGAGACAGACAGGGAGGGAGAGACAGAGAGAGAGAGAGGGAGAGAAAGTGAAAGGTGCCGGGCCATGCCCACCTCTGCTCATGGTTCAGCAGCATGAAAGGGGGCCACCATTATCATCGCCACCACCGAGGCTGTGGCTGCCAACACTTGTTCCGTAAAGTCCTGGCCAAGTGTGGCTGCTGCTATGCTCGAGTCAGAGGTCAGTGTCACACACTTACACACAGGACGCAAAAGAAAAATGTTGATTTTCATCGAGTTTGTCATTGTCACTATAAGTATCCTTTGATACTTATACTTATAGTCAAGGTTGGAACGGTACTTCACAAAAGCTTTTGAGAGTCTGTTGTTTTTGTGTATGAGTAGCTACTTGTATGTGTGTGCTTTTGTTGATCATACTGACTTGAACCAGTAAGTCAAGTCAACTCCTCTCCTCTCCTTCCATTTTATACCTCTACATTCACTCGCTCTTCTTCTCCTCCACATGTTCTTAGATGTCCACCCACCTCTCCCTTATCTCTCCTTCCATTCCTGTAAGCGTATGTTAATGGTTTAAGTGTAAGCCTCAGTCCTCTCGCCTGCTCTCTCCACCTCCAGCTAAAGCAACAGATGTGCACGTCAGAGCAGGCGAAAAACTAGCCTCACTACACGGTGAGGAGCAGGAAGGAGGACACACATCACACATTCTTCCATTAAAAATAGAGAAGGAAAGAGAGGGCAAGAGAGATAGTGTGTGTGTGTGTGTGTGTGTGTGTGTGTGTGTGTGAGATTTGGAAAATGACCTCATCATGATGAGTGTGTGTCAGTTGGGTATGTGCAGCACGTGGATGGATGAAACACACGGGGGGGACTGAGCCACTCTGAAACATTCCTCTACCCCAAACAGTGAGAGCTGAACAAAACATCAGTAATCTTCTCTCTCTCTCGCTCTCTCTCTCTCTCTCTCTCTCTCCATTTGTTGTAATGAAGTGCAGCAGAAATAGCAGCGGCCCATAGTGTGGCTGAGTAAAAGCAGCGGGTGGCATGATATGCAATAAGAACAAGGCTGGTGAGCGCGCACAGCTGTCCACAGGCCGTGCCACTTTTTTAGAGTTTCTAAGAAAGAAACTCAGAAATCAAAATCTCTCTTTCTCTCTGTCACTTGCTTTTCTCTCTCTTCTCCCTGCCGCTGTCTTGGGCACACACATGACCTCTGTCACTGTGGCTTGGAGGCAAAGTTGAAACAACAGCAGTGTCTAATTGTGCTATTTGAGTTTATGCTGTGTGTTTGTTCCCTTTTACACGCCCACATCAAAGGCATAAACGGTGGACCTACCCACTGAGGCTCTGTGCATAGGGGGGCTTTCATATTATTGGCAAGCATTGTTGGATACATACCTCACATTCCTTCAGTTTAATCTCTTATGTAATGGATATTCTCCTTTTCCATATCCCGCAGCTCCCCACTGCACCTCCACCACGTTATCATAGCGAATACATGCACACTTAGATCATAATGTACAAACATGTGGGGGATTGGAAGAATTAAATATTTCATGCTATTAAAAGAAATCTCAATAAACATGCAGTAAGAACATTTTTCCAAAAATCCAACAGTTTTGGATTTCTTAAACAACCTTTCTGTCTTTCTGCACTGGGATCTTGTCCAACGGGAGCACGAGCGAACTGACGCTCAGGACCTGACCTGTTGTTTGTTTGTGATGTTTAGAGGGAAAACACTGAACAATGCAGGTCTGGCTTCACTAGCCAAGGTCCTCAGCACTTCTGGCGGTCCCAAGACAATATTCATGCAGGTCAAGCAAGTCGCAGCATTAAATCATGTGTATGTTTGACTGTAGAAGACTTTTTCTTTTTCATGAAACAGTAGCTGAAGTTGTGACTGCTTTCTCTAAGCTCATATAATCAGGGTCAAAATGCAAAATAATGGCTTGGTGTGAGCTGTCAGATTTTTAATGTGACTGATATCAACAGCAAACAAAGAACCTCCTCTTTATAGCCATTCTTATCTCGGTGACAGGCTGTCTTTGTCTGTTGTATTGGACAAAACGGTTTACCATGGATCTACACCGTTCATCGATTCTAAAAAAGCCACTCCATTGACATGAGAGGAAATTACAGTGTACTGCGTGATTCACTCCCTACTTAGGTATAATAACACTTACTTGTACACTGGATGATGACACAGTGCAGTATGCCATTATGTCACATCATGTGTGTATGCCTTCATTCACATGCACACTCAGATCAACAGGCTCACATGAAGCAATCAGGAAATAAATGACTAAACTTAAAGCTGCTGTCACTCAAACTAAATGACTTGCCCAAGATAGCCATTAGTCCTGCTTCTAACCTATTCACTTCTATGCAAAAAAGAGACTGTAGTGCATCAGGAAAAACAGGCAAATCAATGGCTTTCTGTGGCCTTATATGGACAGTCCTGCTACACATTTTTCCCCCACTTCGTAATCAATGTGTGATGAAACAGGAGCACTAGCAGTAGCTTAGCTAAGCAGGATAATGTGTGAATGTACATGCATCAAAAGCTATGAAAATTTGAATTATAGGGAATATATGACAATATGTGAGTGCGGGGGGGGGATTTGTGATCTGAGCGGTGCTCAACATGATAGAGAACGCCAGACAGATGGACAGGTGGAGAGATGGGAATAACAAAAGAGAGAAGCAAGTATCATTTTGGCTCTCATGTCAGCGCTGCTCTGCACAGCACATTAGCAGATTGGCTGCCCGAGGGCCATTAGTGGGAGCTGCTTCTCAGCAAATACTGTTGACAAACCATTTAGAAATAGCTGGTGCTGGTAGCCATTGTATGGTATTGTCCTCAGTCAATTGCCTCCATACGCCAAAGTGAGGAAATACAACCTGTGGATTCACCAAATCAGATCTGGTAGGAGGGCAGCGTTATGGGAAATGTTTTTAATATGTGAGGGAAAGGTGGAATAATGCAAGTTCTGCTGCTAATATCAGAGCACACAGCAAAGCACTGAATAAATGTGTGCTCACTCCTTTTTGAGGATCAAGTAACGACTTTCAAACAAAGGAAGGAATTCGCATAAAACGCCTGCACAGACTCCCAGTGATCACACTGACAATGTTTTCCTCATACATAAATGGTAATGTTACACATGATATATACCACTGCATTCTAAGCCAACACAATCACTTCTACCTCGCATCTTTGATGCTGCAGAGCCTCCCACACACCTAATGGTATTTGGGATGCAGCCTGAGGTAAATCTGACATACATGAATGCAGGCTGCCAGAGAGACAGAGGAAACAAAAGAAAGATAAGGATGGTGGTAAGATCACACTCAAACAAGGAAAATAGTCATTCATATAAAGAAATTAATATATTTTGAATATATACCTTTTTTTTAAACCATGCTTGCTTCAAAGTTTCATTGATCCGGGTCTTCAGAATGTATTTGAAAATGCATTTTAGGCCATGTTAAAATATGCACAGTATTTCTAAGTCTAAAATGTGGTCTAGAAAAACACACAAATTGATTTGGCACACATTTGTAACTGTATTAAAAATGCATTTGAAATACATTTAGGAGTCTGAAAAAGAAATGAACATGAATAGGTTTCATGAAAGAGACTGGAAATGCAGTTGAATTGGAAATGTGTTACACAGTACATGGATCCAAACATATCAAGTAACAGACATTTTGTATATTTTTGAATGCAAACTGTACTGTAAATGTACTGTATGTCAAATATATTTCTGTCCACATGGGATGGTTTTCTCAGGAATAATAATCGGGGGAATGAAAAACTGCACAGTTTTAGGTTTTTTCTTTACAAGAAGGCTCTGCGGTAACAGGTTTATCTGGGACTTTGTTCACCCTGTCACTCTTTTCTCATACACACACATATACAGGTATCTTCAGTTATTTGGTTGAGTGTTCTTCTCAGCATGTCCCTGATGTGTTCTGTTCCCCCACTGAGGCAGTAAGCAGCTTTGGCTGTGTCTGGGAGTTTAGGTTAAAGATGACTTGGCTGCAGCCGTAACAGTGACATAGCAACTAAAACATCTTTTCCATCTCTTCCTCCATAACTATTTCTGTCTCTCTGCCCATATCACTTTCTTTCTCTCTTTATCGTTCTCTTCCTTTATGCTCCTCTAAAGAAGGAAAAATGTGGATATATGCGGCCTTGTGAATGCACTGTGCAGCTATACATGTTCCCCATGCATATGTGACTGTGTTTATTTTTGAGTGTTGACTCATGCATGCAGTGGGTTAGAACAAGGATCCCCCCCAGCAATGACACACACACACACACACACACACACACACACACACACACAAACACATATATTTACATGGTTGAATGGCAAAGACAGAGAAAGAACAGAGGCAAAGATGCCTTACATTGCTTGTCCATGTGTGTGTCTACTGCACACATGCAAACACACATACTGTATGATATACAGTTCATTGGGAACATACTGTACAGTTATAACTGAACTACACAAACGCTGCATATAGAAGTCATGATCAAAATATTGAAACTGCATTTGTGAAATTTTTTTCTGAAACTAATGTTTGTTGAGAAATATCAGAGAGCTGTTTTTGTTAGATTATCAAATACATTTTCATTATCAATTAATCTGCAAATGATTTCTTCCATTGATTGTTTTGATCTAAAATGTCAGAAAATAGTGGAGAATGCCCATCGCAATGTGTCGTTCTAAAATTGTTTGTTTTGCCCAACCAACAGTCCAAAACACCACAGGGGAAGGATCCAAAAGCACGCCTCGAAGACCGAGTTAAGTCCAAACAGCTTTATTGAAAACAGCACTGAACACAGAGCAGGCAGAATCCTTTGTGTGGGATCGATACACAGCGGGGGTAGTCAGACAGGTGAAGGTTCGGTACATTAGGCGAGAAGTCAGGCGGGCGTAGGTCATACACAGGCTATCCAAGACAAAGCACAAGAACAAGATATAGCTCACGAGCACTGATGAACTGGCACTGAGGAGAAGGGCAGCTGGAGCTAAATACACCTGAGGTGTGTCATCCAGTCAATGAGCCCCAGCTGCAAAGACAGAACCAGTGGGGAGATTGGTAAACACCGCACAGGTGCTCAGTGTGAGGGCCGGCATGTGACACTAAAGAGCTAAACCTAAAGAGTTTACTATCACATAAGACAAAGAAAAGCAGCACATTCTCATAATTAAAATAGATTAATCAACCATCAAAATACTTTGTGAAAATTTCTGTGAATCGACTTATTTCCTTGTAAGGTGTTCCTGTTGTTTTGTCCACCCCTTGAACATTTCTGGTATTTGTATTCAGCTTCAATGCATAGCTCATTTGCTGCATTTTCCAGGCAATTTAACATAAAAAATCAGTGTAGAATTTGTCTTTTTTGTCCACTTGCTCTCTTTCTCAAACTACTGCGAATTCGCGATGTTTTCCAGCTCCCGGAGGTGGTAGCTCAGCAGCGTGGTTGTTTATGAGACACATGGACTTGATCCTCAGGGATCCCTTTGCTAATATGTGACCCCAAGACCCCATGAATAATGTTGAGTGTGCTTTTGACAGAATGCAGCCCTGTTGGCAAACTCGAGGGAAATTTGCCGTGACAGAACCAGCGTTCCTTTTTCTGTCTCAGCTGGAAAGCCATATTTGTCATCAGCTTATAAGGCAGACATTATGGAAAAAGGAACAAAAATAGCTGAAAATGAAGGTATGCTGCTGGACTGCTGTGGCCCAGCCTTGTGGTAGGCAGTCTGAGATATTTTTAAACTTTGCACCCCAGCCCACCCTCCACCTCGTCATCTCCTCTTGCCCTCCCACCCAGCCCCCTGTCTCCTCTCTGCTGTGCAACTGATCTCCTCCATATTGTTTCTCTCATGTGACAGCGAAAAGGACTGAGCGAGTGTGAGTGAGAGAGAAATGGAGCAAGAGACTTAACCCAGTGCTCCCAGTCTCTGGGATGAAGAAATCACCCAGTCTGAATTTTGGGCTGAATGTTGCATGATTTGCCGAGTTGGAATGTGAACACCAATTGGAGCATTAAGATCATTCCTGGGGTAATCTTGTTTCTCTCTCTCCTCCTGTCAGACGGTTATTAATTATGTTTCCCCTTTTCACCATCTCCCGTTCTCACAGTTCATTCTCCTTTCCTTTTTGCTCTACTAAACGGCCCTGACATATTTCCAGGGCTGCCCGTGCACTTCTCCTCCTATATCTCCCACTCTCTTACCCTCTCTTTTTTCTCCTCCTCCGGGCTCGGTTTGTAAACGTGCAGAGGAGAAGAATGAGGGAACAAATTATGAAACACAGGAGTGCATTCCATACCTTGTTTAGAAAGAATTCTCCTACAGCGCAGAGGGGGAGAGGAGCCACTTCCCCCTGCCATTCTACCCCCACTTTCAGCCCATATGCGTCTTTTATGTCTGCAGCCTTTAGGGTTGTCTATGGCATTTATTCTTACCATACTAAAACTCAGTTACTTCCCTTATGATGTTATTCTCACTCTGTCCTATGCTCTATCATTTCACTTTCTATACCGTGGGGAAAAAAAGTTGCTCACTTTCTACTCAGAACATAATTTCATCCAGCAAGATTGGAACATGCTTACTGTAAGTCTTAGCAACAGGGTGACTACAACGATTACTTCAGTGTCCCCTCAGGCTGTCCGAGTAGAGAAGTACTCTGATTCCAGCTGCACTCCTCTGCAGTTCTCTCCAGAGGATACGTGATAGAGGCCTCACAGAGAAACTTTCCAAAACAGTGCACAAAGAAAAGCAAACAATGGCAAGTGACAATATTGAAAGCGACCTGGTGTTGTGAGCGGCACAATGGTGTGAAGTGGTTAGCACTGTCGCCTCACAGCAAGAGCGTTCTTGGCCCTTCTGTGTGCAATTTGCATGTTCTTCCCGTTCTCTCCGGATATTCCAACTTCCTCCCACCATACAAAGGCATGCAGGTTAGGTTAATTGATTATTCTAATTGCTGGTGGGTGTGACTATGCGTGTGATTGTTTGTGTGTCTCAGTGTGTCAGCCCTGTGATTGACTGGCAACCAGTCCAGGGTGTACCCTGTCTCTCACCCAATGTCAGCTGGGACTGGCTCCAGTTAATTCCAAATTAATCCAAGTTAATTGTTCATAAATTGCATACAAGTCAAATTATTGAGTATCTTAGTACAATAATTAGTAGTATTGAGTACTAAATCACAAAATGAATTGTGGGTAAATTAAGACTCTTTGAGAACTAATAAACATAGGTAACCCAGCTTCTTGGCTGTGTTTACTCCAGCAGAAAACCTGTGTCTTGTGGAAGAATGTATACAGTTAAAAAGAAGTATCTACCGGGGGAATTCAGTGAAAGCGAAAGGAAAGTGAAAGGACAAAAACATTTCCAAGAGGCTCCTGCAGTCTTTAGTAAATGTATTTCCCCTTGTCTCTTCCTGCTCCACAACATTGTTAGTCAACCAAAATTGAGCTTTTTCCCTCTTCTTTGTCAGCAGGCTACACCGATTGCCAGTTGGCAGCCGGTACCATTGATTGTTACCATAGACACACAGCTCGTAGTTCAGAGCCCGCAGCTAGTCTATTGCAGTTTAAAATCAGTCTTAGTGGCATAGTGGTCAAGACAAAAAACAACAACAACGTATAACGTTGTGCATTGCATGTTATACCCCTCTCTCTCTGTCTCCTTATATTTACTGTCAGCATCTTCACTGTCAACTACAATGAAGGCAAAATCTTTACAATCAGTTTTTATATGTGTGCAATTACCTGAAAAGGTAGCGACATTATCCCCAGGCTATATCAGAAGTGTCTCCGTGGTGACACTCAAATGACACCTGCTGACTACTAGGAGGCTACATGGGCTCAGTTTATTGCTTGCTAACACAGCAGTTCAGTGAGCCATGATATTAACAGTTTTTAGAGACTGGAGCAATATTTATTCTTGTTCTATTGCTTTGCTTCACTTTCATCATGAAACTATATTAACCTATTCAGAATTAATAGTCCATATAAGGAGGACCTGAGCCCCAGGTCTTCCTGCACCACTTGAATGGATTGTTTTGCATATACATAAGACACCTTATTAATGGCCATATGGAGAGCTTTTGCACTAAATGCAGGATTTGATCTGAAACAGACTAAATCTGACAGGTGCAGATGGTTTTCTTGAATTTGAAATGAGCTTTTCAAAGGCATCCTTTGTGTGCACCGGATTGTTTTACAAATAACCATGAGGCATGAAAACATTTTAGTGGTGTGTTACTGTATACATATTGATGCTAATGTGTGCTAATTATTACACTTTGTGTGTGTGTTTGCTACAGACTTGCAAGTGTACGTGTGTGCTCCTATCTACAACATGAGTTAGTGTGTGCGTGTCAGCATGTGTAGGTTGATTTCATTCCTTACCGATGGCTAATCTTTTGTGCGTATGTCCCTCACTCTCTTTACTTCTGGGTTTAGTTGCTATGGCAATTAGAGTGGGGAGAGTTGGAGAGCCATGGCAAGGAATGAGAATATGTATCTGGAAAGCCCATCAAGTGTGACAGAGCAACTGCACCAGCGCATCTTTACATGCGCAGGTCAACACAGTGTGTCAGATCAGCATTATCAGCCATGTTTGAGGTCTTCAGTTCAGGCAGTTCAAGCAGATGCTACCCACAATTCCACATCTGACTTGTTTAGGTATATAAAGCAGCCATGGCTGTTTGCAGTTCAGAAAAGTGAACTTGTATACAGCCAGGTTGAAAAACAGCAAGAGCCCAGAGCTCAGAGTACCAGAGCTGTCAGGCAGACTGAGGCTCCACATCCCCACGGCCCAACAGGCACCACAGTTCTGTCTCCAGCTCGCCTCGCAGGCCTCCCTGACTAACACTGCCACAGCTGCCATATGGAATCACAATCGCTTTTAATTTCCTCTGTGTTCTCTCTTGTGTGTGTGTGTGCCTCCAGATAATCATAGTGATGATCAACAGTACCCAGTGTGTGTGTGAGTGTGCATGTTTGCTGCCTGCTGCTAAAGAGGGTGAAATGGTAGTGTTGATAATCACTGTGATTATCTGGGCACACACACGCACAGACACACACAGATAAACAAAGTGCCATACAGATGCTGCAAGATCATGCAAGTGATTGCCGTCCCACATTTTATTTACCAAATGCTGTCAAACGTCTCTAATTGGGCACACACACACACAGTGTGAAGCCTTTTACAGATTGACAATAAAAAATATGATCAGAAAATGAATCATTTATTATGATAGGTTAAAATTAAGATTAGGCCTTTTTGAATGCTGAAGGGAAATTCACAAGCTATCCAGCAGCATATAAAGTTGATTGAGTTAGTCCCACCTTTACCAGCTGCAACAATAAAGTGATGTACAATTTAGTACATAAATAATTATTCAGAAAGTATTCTGAAATGGGCTGCAACATGAGTTACTTTTTCTTCAACCTTTTAGTTGTGACAGAGTATTTCTACTCGAATCAGTGAAATACTGGGAGTGTTGAGTTGATCTGGAACCCCCATGTAAAACTAGTCACAGTAAATATAAAATGAAGTATGGTTCAGTATCAATCATCTGTTGTACAGCCTACTTGCAGGACATCTGTCTTAATAAATGCATTCAGCCATGTCTCGGTCACATCACAATGAGCAAAGTAAATATTCTTTGCCTGCCTACTTGATGAAGGCCTCAAGAAAATACATTTGCTCATCTGCTGCTTCTGAAAGGAAAAAGCACTGTAGGAGTTCCAGAAGAATGAACACCTGTGTGTGATTTTTTTTCATCACTGTATACTTTGGCAGCGTAAGATATCCAGATTCCTACTGACCTTTTAATGACTCCTCTTTGTTTCCTGACCATTGTTCTGTACAGTTAAAGAGATCGGAGTTAAATACAACCCAATTTTCAGACTTCAAACTATTCTATGTTTGTGTTATAGACACAAAAACACGGACTCTAAATAGTTTGAGACACACACATCAAGATGCACACTCCCCAAATCAGCAGCTCTCACTTACTGCCATGCTGACAAGGGCTGATTCTGTGCCTCTCATGGCTCAGTAGCAATCAATAATATTTACCCCAAGCAAAAATTAAGGTTACGACTGATGACGTCAACAGGATGTTTTCTTTAAGGAGAACTGCGGTTACAAAAGCAGAACACAAAATCCAAAAGTTCAAACTACAAAAGGTTTATTCTAGCAGAGTGATGCGTGGAGAAGATGGCCGATGAATGAAGAAGGATATCTCGGTTTCTGCTCAACTTTGATTTTCACCATTCTTGATAGTTCAATGATGCAATACTAAATCGCTGGAATACCCCTTTAATGAAATAAGTGACTCTCGATTAGTACAGTATCTCCGTGTATTGTCCTGCAGAGCCCATGGTGCTCAGTTGTTAATATCAGTGTGAATGTGAAATGGACCACACTGGAACCATAATCCCCTGAATTTAACTCTGAGTTTGTGTGTGTGCATGTTCAGTTCCTCATAGCTAACATTAAGGGAAATAAAAGCAGATGGTGCCGGGAACTTGGCAAGTCTCTCTCTGAATGGTTCTAGAGGAATGTCTGGAGTTTTCAGGGCCACTAGCAACAAACATGGCTCCAGCCTCACACTGCCAGGAGCCTGCAGCAGCTGAGGAAGAGCCAGTGTCTGTGGTGAGATTGTCGCTGCAGACAAAATAAGATCCAACTGCGATGCAGAGTAGGTGCCGGAGGAACGATTGAAACCTCGGTTGAGATTGTGGGACCAGTGTCTCAATGGGAAGCAGCTACTGTGGCATAGATGCACAACCTTCGCCGCTTGAAATGCATCGCTATACTCACGTTGACCTGATTTTGACAGTCGACAGCACTAGTGGTAGTTTTATCTGTCTATCATTAGGGCCATTTCATAAGCCCTCATCAGGAGAAGTGACTGGCATTGCTTTGATGCTTTACGCTGATGAAAAATACGCCACAGAGTCTGTCTAAGAGCGCCGATGGCAGGAGGCCGAGCCTGATGGCTTGTTTGTGTGTCGCTTGACTGTGTCTACCACGTATTTCCTTCTGTGCTCCTGGAATCACAGCAGTGTGTGTGTGCACGTGTGTCTGCATAAACTGGGTCAGTAGGAGGACAGGAAATCTCTGTTCACTTGTCCGTCTGACTGCAATGTGTCCCTCCAAATGTTCTGGCATGCAAACACACTCACATAACTCACATATGACACACACAATGACAGCAGTTGTGCTGTTGCATACGTGCCCATGTTTCTAAATGCTTAAAAAGCATAGGAGCTGCTTATACGCTTAAAGTATATTTAAGAGGCAGCTTGTCATCCTAATCGCCTTCCTTCCATTATTCTCTTTAGCATCTCCTTCTCTACTCTCCCTGAAGTTTTTAGCTTCATCCTGTTTGGCATTTGTGCTGAACCTTCATTTACTGTTTACCTAAATCATGAATAATCCCTGCTGTCCCCATCAACCCATCTCGTAGCCTCTCCCTCTTTCTGCTGTTCATTAAAATATATACAGTCATATTCACTGGAAAGACGTGTCAGCTTGACCATTTCAGAGGATTTCTTAGCTTGTGGGTTCAGTTGTTTAAATCGCACTGTCGAAACCACCACTGGAGAAGAGAGGAGAGCTATTTCAAGTACTTTATCCTTAGCCTGTGTCACTGTCTTCTTTGTCAGTTGGTTTTGCAAGCTTGTGCTGGTCTCAGCAGCTTTGGGGCATTGCATCAGAGGAGGGAGCTGTGTGTCCTGATCCCAGGTTAGGACCCAGCCAAAGTCTAAAAAACACTGCAGTGCAGCGAGGGGAAGAGGGGGTTAGAGTGTAAAAGGGGGGGGGGGGGCATGTTGTAGAAGAGAAGGAGTCAAGATGAAGAGCCAGAGAAGAGGGAGGACAGGAGAAAGAGAGAACAGCCAAGTGTCAGGATTTATTCATCAACGGCAGCACAAGCAAAGCACACATAATCCAACCTGGTGGTAAACAGAATGAAATATAATGAGAGAAAAGTGAGAGAGACAAAGATAGGATTACAAAACGTTAGGAGTTTCAAAAGGTCAAAAAAAATTTTTTTTTTCATTGAGAATCACAGCCGACAAGTATAGAACGAGATTTTAAATGTTATGCATTTACAAGCCTCAGTTCATCAGAGGACAGTTAGAGGTTTTCCGGTCATATGCTTCAGGTACTAAGTGCCTCGTTGTCTCACAGGTATTTCAGTCTTCACATCTGAATGCCTGAGTGTGGCCCAGGTCCTGCTAGTTGATGGGAAGAGTGTCCATTTCCTCTGAGTGGGTGAAATGTAATATAGAAGTAGAGCCTGGCCTGAATAGCATAAGATGGGGAGGGCAGAGAAAGAGAGAATAAGCATGGTGTTGCTTTGATAGTTGTTAGTGATGATACAGGCGGGCGTCTGGTGCCTGTGTGTTGGCCGTCACACTCTCAGACCCCCGGAGTTGGGATCTGTGAGGTGCTGACATTGATTGGCAGCTCTAAGAGCCTCTTAGACTCAGCTGGACAGTTGACATGTTTGGTACTTTGGTGACAAGCAGGTCGCCCGCCTCTGATTCACTGTTTATTGTTTGCTCTGACAGATAGATGACACTCAAAACTCAGTTCACAAGTGAACAGTCTGCTGCCACCCATCTGGACAGCTACCCCGGAAAAAATGGACATGTGCCAATTGTGTTTACGTGCAAGTATTTGGGCACCAGCATGTCTGTCTGCAGTCCAGTGATGCCTACATTTCCTTTATGGCCCCAAGAGGCTGTAGGATTGACAGAAAGCTCCACAGTGATGCGGCTGTGAACAGGTTTGCTCCATTACAACCAACACTTTTAGCCTGATTTGTTGGCTCAGCAGCACTCACTTATCAACTGATCAATAAAGGGAAGTTGCACCAAACATCAACATCATTCATCACCAAACACGAGGCTGCTTTGCCTGTGTGATTTGACCTGATTTTCTCTCTAGTTTTTTCTAGTATCTAGTTTTGTTTCTGTTTCAAACATAATTTGCCAGGGAATGTACCCTTTATTCAATCATAACCAACCTCATAATCCAAACCTTAGTGAACCTCAGGAGAATATTGAATCAGATGTTTTCCCTTTCCACATGACTGGGCAAGCTTGTGTGCAAGATGCATAATTCATTTGAACTGCAAAAGAATGTGAAACTTTGTTGGGCAGACATGGATCACTAAACTACATGAAAAAAATAAAGAGTTGGTCTAGACCTGCTCTATATGAAAGAGTGCCCTGAGATAACTAAATTATGATATGGCACTATATAAATAAAACACAACTGAATTGAATTGAAAAAGACGAAGATGAAAATCAAATGATTTAGAGCTGCAACGATCAGGCAATGAATCGATCTTCAGAAAATGAATCGGCAACTATTTTGACCATGAAATGGTTGTTTCAGTCAATTTTCAAGCAAAAATGCCAAATATTTGTTGGGTCATGCTTTGACCATTTTTTGCTTTTCCTTGTCTTGTTATTGTTATGTAAATGTTATTGTAAAGTGAATATTTGGGGGGTTTAGACTGCTGTCTGACAAAAGATGCATTTGATGACATCACCTTGGCCTCTAGGATACTTTGATAGGCATTTTTGATAGTTTTTTCAAGTTTTATACCAAAAACTACTCATTTAATCAAGAAAACAGTCAGCAGATTCATGGGTAATGAAAATAAGAAAATAATCGTTAGTTGCAGTCAAACCAGACATGGAGACTATTACTTGATTTAGTGAAACAAAAAGTTGCTGCTCATCAGTACTAAAAAAATATGATGATAGTTTACTTGTGTGATCTAATCGCATTATAGAAAAATTAAGCATAGACTGCCTAAATTAGACTCTTTGAAGTTGCCCTCTTAGACAATGCGTCCTATCAAATGTCACTATTGTGAGTGAACAGCATCAAGAGAAAGTCTGGAACTACTTTGCAACAGAAACCCACTGAGCTCTAAAGTTGCATAGTGCAGCAACATTTTGGGCGAGCATTCCACCCGGCCACTGCTCAGCCTTTCAGACAGTGAGTGGGCGCTTGGTAAAAGCCCAGCATTAACTGATCACCACAGCCCGGGCCAGCTTAATGCTGTCCTGTTGCCCTGTGCCTTCAACTGTTAATTATCGCAAGCGCATAAACAATAGTCAATTGCATTAACAAAATCAGCCTGGGTAATCTTTTCTTAGCAACTACATTATGGAGATGAATGTCACTGGGCACGATTAGCATTCAGCAAGACAGAGGGAGAGTGGGAAGGATTGTTTTTCTCTCCCAATTTCCTCTGTGTAGGTGTATAGTGGTATCAGTTCCTCTCATCTTGCGGAGGCATGTTGCTCCGAGGGGAAGCTCATCATCTCCCTTTGTGTTTTACGGTTTCCTTGCTGTTACTGTGGAAAAAGCTGTTATAGATGTCCCTGTAATGGCTTGTATATGTTTCATAACAGCACCAAGATAGAGCTTCCATGGTCAACAGGGAAACCAACCCATGTACACAGCAATCAGTAGCGGAACTGCAGAGTTGCCACGGTGACAGATGTAACGACCTTCATTATAAAACCAGTAAATTATGTACAACAATAATAATAATAAATTTTTTTCTTTATGTAGCGGGTTTCACAGTCTTCAAAGACACTTTACATAAGTTAAAATAATCATAGATAAAACTAAACAATTAACATAATATAATCATAGATTAAACAAAACATAAAGCAACACTAAAAACATCTGATGTGCAGTAATGACCATACGTTAAAGGCAGTTCTGAAAAAGTGAGATTTGAGTTGAACGTGGACTGATAAGTGCAGTGGTGGATATGTTTGGGGAGAGAGTTCCAGGGGGAAGGGGAATCGATGGAGAAGGCTCTGTCGCCCCAGGTCCAGTGCTCGGTCCGGAGTGGTGGAGACAGGACGTTGGCATCAGAGGAGTGGAGGCTGCAGGATGGAGTATGGTGATGGAGCAGGTCAGAGAGGAAGGAAGAGGCCTGGTTATGAAGGGCTTTGTGGGTGAGGAGAAGAGGGGAGAACTGAGACCGTGGCTGGGTGGTGACGGGAGGAGGGGAACTTAGGGAGGTGGTCAGGTTGCTATAGATGGTGTCGATCTTTGTTTGAAAACGCAAAAAAAAAGAGTTGCACTTGTCAACTGTGAAGGATTTGGAGGTGTTTTTGAGTGTATTGATTATGGAAAAGAGAGCCTTAGTGGTTGGTGAAGCCAGAGTATATGAGGTGTGAGTAGTAGGTGGTCTGGGCAGAGATAAGAGCATCTTTGTATTGATGAAGTTAGTCAGTGTAGGCTTGGAGATCCACTGTTAATCCAGTTTTCTTGCAGAGTCTTTCAAGTTGGAGCTTACCGCAACTCTGATCGTTGTAAATCTGTACATTTGACAGTGCCACTGTGTCATTCTGACACAGGGCTTCAAATCATGACTCGGCACTGCTGTCTCCACTCACTTTTAACTGCTTCCAGGGACAGAGAGTGTGTCAGCCTCTCCCACCCCCCATTTGTTTTGATAAGCTATCTCCGCTGAAGTCTGGGGCTGGTTAGAAACGATGTTACTGGATGTAACTCTGCACTGTGACCCATAGACCCTGGCCCAAGTGAACCTGACCGGGGAACACTGGGAAACACAAACCTCTAGGCCTTACTCTTGTTAGAGGTCGGAGAAACTTGGGTTGGGGTTATCACATGTGCTCAGCATCATTTTCACATCCTCTCTCTTCTCTCTAGCTGGGGATCCTCAGAGCTGGTGCATGCTTTGCCTCAGGCTTCACAGCACCAGCCATAAATACAATAGCTTTCAGATGCTTCTTGATATCATATTGTCTTCTACAGCTAATACATTTCACAAAGGGCAAAGGCTTGAACTCAGCCTGCGGTTTCTTTTTTATGTCATCTTTCTGTCTCTGGACCCATCCAGTGTTTGTTCAATGTTTCCCTTCTTTGTACCCCTCTCTGCTCCTTGTCAATTTACTCTTTTTACCCCCACCCACCCATCCTGCCAGACTCAGCTCTCCTTACCCTCTGCAGTCTTTCATGTGGATGGCGGTGGGAGTTGCAGAGGAGAGGAAGGGGAAATTGGCCACCCTGGGATCACACACACACACACACGCACGCACACACACACACACACACACACACACACACACACACACACACACACACACACACACACAATAGCATGATGCCTGTAAAATGTATGGCGAGCCAGAAATGATGTATGCTAACAAATTTTGTATGCACTGGCTGCGATGTGATGTCGTAAAAACATGAGTTGTTTTGCTCTGGGGTTAGCCATTTCTCAAACACTGTGGCTGAGGTTTTTATGTACTGGCGAGAAGGGACGTTTTTACACAGCTCATTTTCATTGATCAACACAGTGGCTACTATTGTATTCTGAGTGAAAAAAATTGAATGAATAAAGTGTGAAAGTATGAACACTGAGACGAATTTTGAATTTATTCTGGCTTTGCCTTTGAAGAGGGCACACTCACAAAATGGGTCACGTGTGCAACCTGGGTCTGGCTGCTGAGTGCAGTGATAAGATCTTCCTCCGTGGCTCACATAATAAATGTTGAAATTAGGTCAGTGTTGTCTTCTTATAAACAAACTCCTAACGATTTCACAAACTCAAACGTATATTTGTCTTGGAAACTAATGGTGAGTCATTTAGCTTTTCCATCAAAGATCAATGGCAGTTGTATTCTGAGCAATAATAAGCCATGGCAATGAGTCTTAGCAGGAGAGACTGTTTCTCCATCTGTAGGAATGTGGTGATCAAGGGTCAGAGGTCGGATTGAGGGCTAGAAGATGGATGGGAGGCCTGACTGAACTGCGTTTGAACACAACAGATAAAGCAACCCATACACACAGCTCAGAGGAAGAGCTAGCCCAGGAATGAGGGCGGTAAGGCTGGGTGGATGAGGCAGGATGGGAATGGAGGACCAGACTGAAAAAACAAACAGTCCCAAGCAAGGATCTTCCCTTCTACAAAGGATTATAGTGGATGCCCGGTCCCAGCTCACTCTCCCAGCCCACTTCCCATGTCCTCCTGACATCACTTCACAGCAGCCGGCCTTGCATCACACTGTGCACTGGTCATTTGATCGGTATCAGGAGTTCTATGGCCTTAAACAAATTGCCCCTTTTCCAGTGATGTTTTTGTCCATACATCAATTGACTGTGAAATGTCAACATGGAGAGTGTACTCTGCCCTTTGACCCATTAAACTCTTATTTATCAGTTGACCTCCACATTATTCTACCCTCAAACACTCAGTGTCTTACCTTCTGCTCTCTCTTTCTCTCCTTGTCTCTCAATCAATCCAGACTCATACTCGGCAGCAGGCAGTGAGGGCAGCATATCCACCTCTGTGGCGTCGCTACCCCCACAGGCATCAGGCAGTGAGGGCCCCAGCTCCCCGGGCTCCAGGCGATCTGTAAGCACCCTGAAGAAGTGGCTCACGAACCCTGTCCGCAAACTCAGCGCCGGGGCCACCGCCAAAGGGGAGCGTCAGGTCCGCAAGCTTGACGGAAAGCCTCCACCTCCCCCCCCCCACAGCCAGGATCTGGGCAGCCCCCCGAGGCCTGATGAGACTTTCACCATCCTGCCCATCACCCACAGAGAACTGGTGAGTAGTGCTGGAGGAAGTACTCAGATCTTTCACTTAAGTAAAAGCTGTAATACTACAGTGGAAAAATACTGTTACAAGTAAAACCCCTGCATTCAACATCTCACTCACACTCAAGTACAAAAGTATTAGCATCAAAATATTTTGAACGTACCAAACTAAAAGTACCCATTAAGGAGAATGGCCCATTTCAGAACAATATATATAATATTAACGAATTATAATTAATGATGCATTAATGTGTAAGCATCACTAATCTTGCAGCTGATAAAGTTGGGGCTACCTTTAACTACTTCATACTCCTGGGTAGCATAAAAATCCCATGTAGATACTATTATATAGAAACACTCAAGTTAAGTGCAAGTACGTCACAATTGTACTTAAGCACAGTACTTGAATAAATGTACTTAGTTACATTCCTCCTTTGCTGGTGAGAAGTTGTAACGATGCTTCATTCTTCTTTCTTGGTCACATTAAACTAATCAAACAAGGCTTTGCATGCTGGCTTTGCACTTCTAGTTCCTTTTTACATCTCACGAGTAAGCTCATTAACTCTAAATATTCACACATCATCTTATCACAAGACCTTCTTATGAATTAATCCCAAAGTAAACATGCAAAGCTTCAGTCTTATATAAAAACAAACTAAAGCCAACACCCTGACTGTAGCTTGTTTACGCTAGGTAGCTCAAGATTCTCAGCAGGTTTGATGTAGAGTTGTTCCATATAGGACTAAGTATCATGGCAGGTGGCGATGTTGTTACATAACAGCAGTACTGCTGGCTGAGCCCGCCGGACCTCATGCTGCCATGTTTTGTGATTCATGTGCTCTGTTTTGCTGCTGTGCAGCTGCACACGTCTCTGACACTGTGCACGTGTGTGTGTGTGTGTCTGTGTGTACAGGAGTGGAAAGATGGCCTGGCGAGCCCTGAGGACTTGTCACCGGCTACACTACAGTCCCCTAGCTACATCACTGACTCGCTGATTGGCTGCACATCACTGCCAAACACCCAGGTGTGTCTGCACTATACTATAGAACTTGCACTACCTAACCTGTTGTATCTGTCGCCACATATATTTGTGTTACATAGACATAACATCAAGCAGAACCTATGTTTCTGACTTAAATACAATCAGTCATTTTTGACAGGATGCCAGAACATTTAAGTGTAACCTTCTGTTTTGTAGAATCAATAGTTGGCTCTGATGAGACTGACTATCAGGACTAAAACAACTTATGGCTAATTTTAGCTTAACGTTATACTGTAGACAGTCTCTGATAGGAGTAGCAGTAATATTCTCAGTGAAGACCCAGCATCAGTACTGTTTGTCTCCATCCTTCAGCCAGATCTGATAATGACTAACTCCACTGCTGCTGGCAGATCAAGAAAGAACAAACACACACAGATGCACACAGGAGCGATGCATTTGGAACCACACATACACACACATGCTGACATAGAGCACACACACACACACACACACACACACAGACACACACACGCACACACACACACACACACACACACACACACATGTAAGGGGGGTCTAAATGAATACAAGACTTTCTCAGAGCAGATCGATGCACGAGAGGACCAGAGGGCAGAGGATCGCAGCGAGCTTCGTGATGCATGACTCACATTCAACATGTTACAAAAGGACATGCTTGGAGATAAATAGGAAATAGCACGAAACGCCAGATGTGATAAAAGATGACTTCCCTTCTTTGAAGTGGAAAAGAAGTCTATGTGCGCACATACGCTTTCATTCCTGCATCAAACACTGGGACTAAGTTGCTCGTAAGCAAAGGAACATCTCAGGTCGGGTTTTCAGAGGGTCCCTGTTTGCTGTGAGATGGAACCATGGCAGAAAATGGGATTTGCTAGGGCAGCACTAATATTGCATTAATCTATATATCAATCAATATACAGTTAAACAATAATGATATCTGAGCATTTGAGCATTTGTGGAGTGTCTCCTCTTGGTGAATCGGCACCAGTGCACTTAAATCTTAATTTCGGTCTCAACAACACATCAAGAGCCATTAACACAATTACATCAGAGGGATGAGGTCAGCGCTTTGGTGTTTTTACTGCCAATCTTTGGAGGGAGAGAAAGAGAGAGAGATGTAGAAGGAGAGAGAATAAATTATGTAGGTCAGTCATCTCACAGCTGTGGTTTCTGTCTCTCTACCCCACCTTCAGCGTCCAGCGTTACATGCTCTGTCATTTTCCTCTTCTTCACGCCATTGTCTTTAATCTCACAACCACAGCAGAACATAGTTTTTAATGAGATGTTTTTTGTTTCTTGGTCAACGGAAAGTCTTTGTGATTGTAAGTCCGCAGGCAGCTACACAAGATGTGGTGTCAAAAAGGAAGCCAGAACTACAGATCACAGTATTTATTCAATTGTTAAATTGCTTTACCAGGAACAGTTACAGTCTGCCATCTCGACGCACATATAAAAAAATAAATAACTTGGGAATAGTTTTTACGTGAAGCAGGAAAAGAAATGGTGAAAAGAAACAAGTGGTGCTGTTATTGTGAGATCTCTCTTTAAAGTCACACTGGCAACAATGCTGATAAATTGGCATATTCAGCACTTGATACTATGAATCTGTGTTCCTCTCTGGCACAGTAGGCTACCACAACTTTGATTTATTCTTTCATGTCTGAGGATTGATGGGCCCTTTGAGTGATTTGCTCCATCCCATTAAAAAATAAGAAACTGCTGATGCCGCCGCTGTAAATATAAAAACACATCAGTTTCAAGCATCAGCAAATATTCCTGGATATGATGCCTGACACCTGGTGATATAAACATCACATTTAAAGCCATAAAGAGTAGCATTTCTGTACATGAAAATCCCCTTAATATCACTTTAATACCGCTGATGTGCAGCATTTTATGTGATCCAATAATAAGAGGTGTGTTAGTCCCCAACAGAGCAGTGCAATAGTCCATAGTTATAAATATAAAATAATAGATGAGAAATGTAAATAGTAAAAGCATTCTGCTTTTGCTCAATCATATAAAATTCACTCAATTCACTTTTCGACCCCATACACTTTTTCAGATTTTGAGAAAAAAAATTATTAGTTACAACCCCGCTCTTGATTTTTTTAAAGATCATACACAAAAGCATGATCTCAGCATTTACTAAAACTGTTGTCAGTTTTTATTTTTTCATGAGCTTCTGAGTAGAAAAACAAATCTTGCAACAGAGGGAGACGAGGGGAATTTTTCTTGTGGGCTTTGCCACAGCACATATGGAAGCAATCAGGGAGCCATGGAGACCTGTCAGCCAGGCTGGAGCACTCCTAGAGGGGCAAGATGAGCTGGGGGAGCCAGGGTCTTTATGGAGCCTCTCTGTCTCTCTCTACACCCCTGCCTCTCTACTTGGCTTTGTCTCTGCCATTGTTTTAACTCTCTCACACACACATCACTGTGACAGAATAGAAAGATCACAACTTGTAGAGACAAACAGGTTTATCATGGAGACGGCAGGTGAGCAAATTGAACAGTGCCAGATGAGAAAAGGAGAGTTTCGTCCCTTTTTCCATTTGCTTATATGTATATCTATCCAATCTATCTATTTATTTCTCCATCTGGCAGCCACCTGCCAAAGGAGTCCAAGGGATTAGGCATATGTCTGCGGTGTGTGCGCAGGTTTGTTTATGTGTTTTAAGGTTGGGAGGTTCTGCTTGACTAGGACAATGGGACACGGGGGTTTAGGTGAAGACAGATGGCTGCCCCTATAATTTTGCACACTCAGGAAAGAGTGAACGGCTTTAAAAGAAACAGCTGAACAACATGGCTAAAAATAGAGGGAATAACTTTTTAAGTAGATACAATAGTGTCTAAGTAGAGAGGAATGACAGTGAGTCATTTTACGACCATTCAATGGTGACATGTGTTATTGTGACAGAGAAATAGGTTACACAAGCATGAGGGTCATGTGCAGATGTGAAGCGTGCCTCCATTGAGTAAGTGATGATTTATTTATTTTTTTGCAGGCTTTGTTGTGGTTTGCACAATGACTCAACATTTGCGCCAGGACCCCCACAGGAAGTTATATCAATTCCAGGAAAAAGCATGAAAATAAGATCACGTATATAACACAATCGATTGAGATCAGAGTGACCTTGGGTTTATCCTGCGTGCATTTCTATTTGCAGCCAATAAGGCAGTACTAAGAAATACTGATGTAGACGTTGCTGTAGTAGTGCTGCAGAAATTAAACAAAAAAGATATAGTGTTATTTACATGTCGTTTGAATCCTCAGGTCTCGGCCTCAGTCTTTATCATTTCATTTCTTTCTCTCCATCTCTCTGTGCCGGATCATTAACGGTGCCTATCTGAATGTGAACTTCTTATCATTCAATCTCTGTTCCTCATGTCGCTCCCCTCCCCCTGGTCACCTTGGTAACCTGCATCATTATCATCTATCTCCTGCTGTTTATCTCCCCTTGCTTACTTTATTCCTGGCATGATCCACATTGCTGGCACTGGACCTGTGATGAGCAGTTTTGCTGTCTGTCCGTCTGTCTGTCTCTGTCTCCTCAGGACACCCAGTCCACCAGTGTTCTGCCAGATGACAGTGGCTCTGTCTTGATGGACGACACCTCCAGCCAATGGTCAGCTGCGGCTGACACTGAGGAGGAGAGGAGGAGTGCTTTAGAGAAAAGCATGTATGTGTAAAGATCCAAACACATAATTTATCTCCACTGATAATCCTCATGGCAGCACTACGCTGCAGCATATTTTGTAAATAAATATGGCACAAATTATGGCACAAACAACATTGTACTTGAGAGTAGCTGTATAATGTAGTATGGTATTAGGTCCTTTCTGGAAAAGAATTTGGAAACTGGGACCCCTAATATAAACTCTAACACTAGTTTTCCCTCATTTGTATCTTTACAGGTATGTACTGAAGGAGCTAATTGAGACAGAGAAGTACTATGTGGTAGACCTGGGGCTCATAGTGGAGGTAAAATTAACAGTCTGCCGAAATACACACTCTGCACTGAAAGAGAAGAGGGAACTTAGTCATCCACCCAGTCTGTCAGGGAGAGCTCTAAATCCTTATCATCACAATTCCTCCACTTTCCTCCACACTTGGGTCTGCTTCCATCCCACCGTCTCCAGTCTTAAGCAGATTTTGTGAATTATTAGCTTGAGTATAATGTTGCAAGGGGATATATCTCCCGGTGCCTTAAATAGCTGGGGATATTTTGGTTCAGAGAAGAATTCTTGCCATCTGAGAGTGAATAAAAACTCAATTATAGCTGGTGTGTTATAACAACCTAGCTATATTTACTGGTGGTATTCAGAGCCAGGTGTGGGGGTTTTGTAGGTGTGAACAGGCGTCAGCATCTCTGTCATTTCCTTGCAGGGCTACATGGGCACAATGAATTCCAAAAGTATACCGGAGGACATGAAGGGAAAAGACAAGATTGTTTTTGGGAACATTCACCAAATATTTGACTGGCATAAAGAGTAAGTAAAAAAAAGATACATTTGATTGAAAAATGTATGTTTGCCCCAGATGCATTCAAAGCGAAAGACAAACAGTGATTTGCAGTATTGTAGAGTATTGTGTTTGTGGCTGAGTGGAGGACAAAGGAACAATAGGTCAGAGGACAAATCTGACCTTCCGTTTTGGGGATGATTGCACTTGTGTGTGTGTGTGTTTTCTCTCTGTAGCTACTTCCTGGGAGAGCTGGAGAAGTGTTTGGCAGAGCCAGAGAGGCTGGCTCAGCTCTTCATTAAACATGTGAGTATGACTACCGTGTAGACACACACACACGTCAGGGGAAGTGTCTGGGTCTGCTTCCTTGTGCTGTTTGGCGTGAGGGTAAATAGAGTTAAGAAAACACGCAGAGCTCCTGTTAATCCCATACTGTACCTCTCTCCTTCCCTCTCAACTTCTCTCTGTCTCTCTCTCCTTCCACTTCCCTGTTACTGATACGCCGCAGTCCAGGCTGTGTTTTTACAGCACAACACTCATATACACACAAATGACACAATGGCCGATTTTCAGTCTGGGCTGGACTGGTCAGGAAACACCAGGGAAAAAACAGACAGAAAAGACAACAAGAATGAGATGAGGAATAACAAACTCTCAGTTTAGGCTCTTTGATATGATGGTTTTTTCCACCCAAAACGGAGACCTACTTTTTCCTACATGTCTTGGCTGAAGAATAAAGCAAAGTGATTCATGTAAACCTGAGATTTACTGTGTAGTATATTGTACTACTAGAGCATGAGCCAGTATAGGGTAACAAGGCTTACACAGGGAGCAAAATTAAATCTATGTATATTGGTTAAGTGGTGGCACATGCAGACTGGGGTAGACATAATGAGTAATCTGACCAACTTGGCTTTTCTTCTTTTCTGAAGATGGTTAACTTAAATGTCTGTGTCTCTCGTTTGCTATATTCACTCCCTCCGTCTGTAGCTCTTTAAACAATTCAATAAGGCTCAGCCACTGGGTAATCAACTTAAAAAGCCTGTGGGGGGAATAAAGAAACTTGTAACTAAATCTAAGCATGGTGTCAAACTGTGAAAACAAACAGACTGGGAACATGTCCCTAATGAAAAGCAGAACGCCCAAATCCGCTTCTAATGAGAGCTGTGTCACCAATATGCAACATGTGTGCTCACTCACACACATGCAAGACATAAACACATGTAAACATGCAGCCACACTGGCATACTGAATGCTGGCAGACACATACTGTACACTCCCTCATATTTCACATGCAGCCATCTTCTGCAGTGTTTGTGTCTGTACTCAGGTGGGGCAACTCACTGGCCTCTATTTTGCCTCTAGGTGCAGTCTTTTAATGGCAGGCTCTAAAAGGGTATGGTTACACTGAGGGTAACCCAGGTAAATTATACATAACCCGATGCTCATCTACATGTAACTCCATTAGGGCTCTCAAGACTGCCACATCTGCACTCCCATGCCAATTAGTCACAGAAGAGTTGGCGCTAACCAGACAGAGTCAGCTTCAAAGGCCCAGCACTCTGAGACAAATCATTATTGCTTTGCTCCCGAAAGCAACTAGAGACACTGGACGTGTTGCTCACTTCCAGGGGACATTTTCATTTATTTGTAATGCAACTAAAAATACATTTATCCCACAGGGAGGCTCATGTTAAAGTCTTTTTCACGTTGTGGCTAATTTGTTTCAAAGGTTCGACTGAAGGATTTTGTAATGAGATGTTTGTTTGGCTTGTAATGCAGGAGAGGCGTCTGCACATGTACGTTGTATACTGTCAGAACAAGCCCAAGTCGGAACACATTGTCTCAGAGTATATCGAGACTTATTTTGAGGTGAGTAATCGATCAATATTTAGTCAGAAAATAAAATGTCAGAAAATGTTGAAAAAGGCCATCAAACGTTCCTAGAGTGAAAGGTGACATTTTCAAATTTCCTGTTTTGTTTGACCAACAGTCCAAAACCCGAAAATATGCAATTTTCAAAGATGAAAAACAGCAAATTCCCACATTTTAGAAACTGTAGCCAGAAAATATTTGTGATTTTTACCCAATAGATGACTCGTAAATGTTGTTTTAAATTTTCTGTCCATGGACATATTAATTTGGGACAAACACTTGCATGCCCATGATACACTGTTCACCTGCCTCTCAGGCATGTGGTTAATAAGCCATTTAGTATACATGAATGTCTAAGTGTTCCTATGCTCTATATTATACATGGCCATGTGGGTGTCTTTTCAGCTTCCATTTATTATTCAGATTATAATCAGTTCGTTTTCTTTGAGAGTAAACACAAGACAAACAGATACACACTATAATCCCTGTGATATATTGTCATAGAGGGATTATATTGGCCATTAGCTGCTGTGTTTTGTGCTGTGGCCGTCATGTTGAGACTGGTGTCGTGTTGTTGTGTCTGTCTCTGTCAGGAGCTGCGGCAGCAGCTGGGCCACAGGCTGCAGCTCAATGACCTGCTCATCAAACCTGTCCAAAGGATCATGAAGTACCAGCTGCTACTCAAGGTGAAAAGCAGAGCACTGCTGAGCTGTTGATCTCACACACCAACACCAACACCTACACACACACACAAACATACTGGCGTTCACTGTGCGGCTGTCTAACACACAGCAGGGCCCGTCTGACACAAACACACACACACTCCTCTGTGGAGAAACGCTGATGACACACCAGGTGTATCGTCTGCTCAGGCTACTTTCCATCCAGAGAGGAAGAGGCAAATTACCATAGGATTTAAACAATTATACTTAAAAGTCTTTGAAGATGCTAATTAAATGACATCCCTTGTTTGAAACCTTGCCCTTTGGAATTGAAATGAAAGCTGGGTTCAACGCTTATAAAATACTCCAGATGTCCTCATCTTACTCTGAGCAGTAAACCTTGAATGCTCTGGTAACCATTCTGTTGGTTTGAGCAGGACTTCCTGAAGTATTACACCATAGCTGGGATGGACACGGAAGAGTTGGAGGTGCGTAAATATAAGGTTTAAAGTGTGTGCAAAGGCATGCTTTTTATTAGTATTCTTGAAAACAACCTTACATTTGTCTTTGAAAACAGAAAGCTGTAGAAGTGATGTGCTTTGTGCCGAAACGTTGCAATGACATGATGAACGTCGGCAGGCTACAAGGCTTCGAGGTACGTCTCAGGAATTTAGACCATCTTTCACAGTCTTGAAAACATTTCTCATGCCAGCTATTCAGCCTGTGAAAACCACACCGTAACCCTTTCCTCTGTTTGTTGACTTTATCTTTGCTGTGGTACCAGGGGAAGATCACAGCCCAGGGCAAACTGCTCCAGCAAGACACCTTCACTACTATCGAGCAAGACAGTAGCTTCCTGTCCCGAGCCAAGGAAAGACGGGTCTTCCTGTTTGAGCAGCTAGTCATCTTCAGTGAGCCAATCGACAGGAAGAAAGGTTTCTCACTCCCTGGATACATCTTTAAGAGCAGCATCAAGGTGAGTCAGAGAACTCAGTTCAGCTACACAGGATGTTTTGGCAAAATAAAATTCCAAAAAAGTGAGAAAGTACATTTTATTCTCAGGTTACACAACAGATCCACACTCATTCTTGCCTAAACCGGCCCATGTTACATAATCCCACACGGCAAGGACTTTTAGAGGCTTGCGTGTGTTCGTGAAGTATTTAACAAGCAACTCAGCAGGACGGTCTCCTCGCACATGCTAGTCAGATGTAATATGTTCCAGGTGAGCTGCCTGGGGGTGGAGCCCAGCGTGGAAAGCGATGATTCCCGCTTTGTGCTGACCTCCCGCAACCCTGATGGGAGTGTGGTGCGATTCCAGTTGCAGGCCTCCTCCCCTGAGATTGGCAGGGCCTGGGTCAATGATGTCGTTCAGATCTTGGAATCCCAGCGCAACTTCCTCAATGGTAAGTCCCAGCTGAGCTCTGAAGACTATGCCACATCCCCTCATCCATGAATCATGTTTCTGGTTAGCATATTTTCATTGACTCTGTCGTGAGCTCACATGCATTGTAAGCAGTTGAATCAGTGTGAGTCGAGGTGAGTTTTTTGTTGTTTGACCGTGTAGACTTGTTCGATGGACTCCCATTCATGCCAAAACAAAGTAAAAAGGTTAGGGGTCAAGAATATAAAAATAGTCAGGATAAGTCAACATTATGAGATGCTATGTAAAAATCATAGGAAAAATACTGAGTCAATGTTTTGATTTTGGATCTCATAATCTCAAACATCTATATTTTGATAAAGTTAATCAAATTCCTAATTTGTCACCTTTTTCCTGGTGTAAAAACTTTTAATCCTTTGTTTTTTTACTAAAGGTCCTTATCTGCTTATATCTACATTACAGCTTGTTATAAAGCATTTATTAACTCTTTGTGTATTGCTTAGAAATGCTAAATCGGGGGGTCAAAGTAAAGTGCTACTGACAAAACAAATGCTGAATCCACATGATACGATACTTTGTAAAACATTCAGAATCAGGTGTAGGGCTTTATAAGAACCGTCTCTGTTCCTCTGTGTCTTTCAGCCTTACAGTCACCTATTGAGTACCAGCGGCGAGAGAGCAAATCTAATAGCCTGGGCCGCAGCATGAGGCCCCCTCTGTCTGCTGCCAGTGCTCTTCGGCCCCACTCCTCCGCCTCTATTGACCGTCACAAGCTGCCCTCCCTTCACTCTCACAACACCTCCCTGCCCACGCTCTACCTGCCCAGCCAAAGCCAGGGCCAAGGACCCAGCGACATGTACTCACTGCGGGGCGTAGGTTTCTTTAGCTGTCTCTTTCTCTGCTCTACATACAGTGACGCTGTCCTGCAGTAACCCACTCAAATGCAGTATTTTTATTTATGAGACATGTAAGACACTGCCAGGCCTGCTTATAACTTAAGTTTTTTTTAGCTGAATAATAAAAACAGCCAATGATATTGTGTGCATGCACTACAGTATTAGTGAGTGACCTACCTGTTGTTTGCATCTGCAGCTCACTGTGGTCCAGCCATGCCCTGCTGACTCCCACACTGCATCTCTGTCATATGTCCAACTGGGCTTCACTGATCAGCCAAACTGTCAAGCTGTGTCAAATGGGCTGTACACACCCACACAACATGTGCAGGTAGTGTATATACATGCATATAAAGACAAAGCTGCCTATATGGGAGCCTCAATGTTCCATTTAACATGTCATTATTTTGCACATAGCTGAACATTGCGCTCCTGGGTTGTCTAGCAGTTATTATTTAACACCAGTATTGGGGAAATTAATGACAAAACAAGCCACAGGAAGCAAACCGCTGGGGAAATAATGGGCCATTGTACAGCGTCTAACAATAATTACAATGTGCTCATAAATGTTAATTAAAAGATGAAAGACTTTAGTAAATGGCAACCATTTATTTAGACACACATTTGGTGAAGGGATTTGTTGAGTCATAGGAAGAGTTATTTCTCCCCCTATTGGATGAGAAAGGAATCAATAAAACCCAGGACAGGAAATCGCTGCACTTGTTTCAATTAGTTGAATACAAAGAAAGGAAATTCCCACATCTCAATGTTTCACACAAAATACAATATTATCCACAATTGCAGGCCTGACTGTCCTTACTTTGAAGTTTTAACATTCTGCCCAGTCAACAATGGGATCATCCTGTTTCTGGGCTTTACATTACCATTACCGACCCGCTGTCATCACCATGTGGACAGTGCGTGCTGTTCTCAACCTCTCTCTGTTTACACAGGTTGGATAGCCTCAGTACAAAACAAGTAGGCTGAGCCAGAAAAGGAATTCAGAAAGAGATGTCTATCAAAGGCACATAATTGTTTCCCATACTTGCGCTGGGGTGAAAGCATGAAACTCGGGCCAATGCATTTTTTTAATAAGGCTGTAAATATTTCAAAAAGTAATTCACGTTTTCCATTAAATGTTTGACAGGTCATTTATATAGTTCTTGTTTAGTATACAAATGTAAATAACGTTTGATTAGTAGATATGTGAGTGCAGTACATGGAAGTACTTTACAGCTGTGTGATGACTGTTCCCTCTCCCCCCAGCAGAGAGCAGGAGAGGGCTGCCGAAGGGGTCAGGCTGCTGATGCTGGAAGCCAGGCTCCATTGTCGGGCCCCTCAGTTGGACGACGCCCCAGCAACCTGGCTCAGTTAGCTGAGGATGACCTATGAACTCTGATTCTATCTGTCTCCTGGGTCAGGAGGACAGCAGCTAACGCCACAGCTGTGGAGACAAGAAGACTTGTCTTCTGTCTGTTTATGTCAGGCTGGACTCTTACCTGGATCAGTCATGATTTCTGGAGGATAACGAAGGAACCTGAAGGAACATATGAAGGATTTATGTGAGCAACTATAAAATGACGTTGCTCCTGTTTTTAGAGAGCCACTGAATGGGAGGTGAGGAGCCTTGGCCACCTTGAGTGTACATGAACTGCACCCAAAGGAATGTTACTGGGCTCAGAGTGAAAAAACACTCAATGGACAGTGTTATGACCATTTCTGGTTTTCACCTTTTTGAGAGCTTGTATACCATACTCTACTTCTCTCTTTTAAAGGGCAGGGGGGATTTGTTTAAAGAAGAAATATCCATTCCTAATTGGGGCGGTCACTGGAGTTACGTGTGTGCCTGGATGTTTATGCAGCGATGTGTGAATGTGTTTGAATACATGAGAGTGTGCAAGGAGTGGCAGTGGCTCCTCTAGTGCTCTCTGGTCATTTTAGTTTTTTCCTGATGCCCCATTGTGAAGACGTTAATGCATTTTGTCATTCCCCTGCTGACAACTGAGTTTGCTGTTTATGTCGACAAGAACACTTGATGTGAACATGCCACGAGGACTTTACTCGCTCGAATTTCAACTGAAGGTGAAGAACTTTCTTGCCACAGTGTCAGGAGCTCCTGTGTGCTCTCTTATTCTGTTTGACTGGGCCTCCTTTGATCTGAACAAAAAAGGCGTGAGGGAGCCCCCTGGAGGTTCGCTGTGGGTTTGACGTCACTTCAAGAAGACTGTGCTTTTTGGGCAACTCCTCTAGATACAGTAGGTGCATTCAATGGGACTGCTGTGTCCTTGGTGACTGGCTGGCACAACGCTTTACACAGATCTTTCTTTCCAGGCTGAAGTGCTTGTGGCTTTGGAGACACAAGTCCTTAAAAGTGCATTAGTTTAAACTAATATTAATTGTTTTAATAATCCACTGTTGTCATGTCAAGGCTGTGCACCATTTCTATAATCTCTGTTAGCTTTTGCCCTCATGGACTAAATACTGTACAGTGCATACCATAACGGCAATCATACATTACCACTTGTAAGATGAAGAATGACCCAGGTATGCCAAGAAATGTTACCGAGCCAGTTGGTTAAAATGAAGGATAATACGTATATTGCTGGAACAGCAGTGCCAAAAACAGCAAACGTTTCATGCTCTTCCTCCACAGATCAGATTGCCACTACTCTTACTAAACAATCGTAGATATCGGGGCCACTATCTGGATTGTAACGCCTAACTGACAAAAGGAGGAGAGCGGAGTAGACATGGGGGACTATCCTGTCAAAATCAGGTCAGTTCTTCTTTGTGGCCAGTAGAGGTCCCCACGAGGCTATACGCTTCCAGTTTAGTTGGATCATACAGCTGCACCAAAGATCAATGGGCCTCATATTTCAGTGATCTCAGTGAGGCAAAAGCTGCTCAACAATCTGTCTGAAAAACAACACGACGTTACACAATGTAAACTGAAAGGTGAGATCATAGGTGATTGGAAACTGTCTCACAGAATCCATCCGCACTTAATGTGAACTGGCGTGTTTCATAGGAATTACTGATCAGGTAGTTTTGCATTAACACAATGTTAAACCACTACAGAGAACCAAAAGCAAGGACAAGTAAAGCAAACAAGTGAGGGTAGGTTAATGCCATGTTTGACTGAGTAGAAAATGTTGTATCCTATCAAATAAAAGAAGTGTCTTTTTGAAACTGAGTGCAGTGTTTGTATTTCTCTATGTAATCTCTCTCGATTGGCTTGATTAAAATACCGCTGTACTGTATACTTTTAGTGTCTACAGACACTTTTCTCTTCTGTCCTGTGGATTGTTTTATACAGTAAGTGCTTTGAACCCACTTGTGATGATTAATACTGTCCTCCTTTTCTCATTTTTTATTAATTTAATAGTGCAAATAAAGTATTATTTTTGCTTTAGAGCCCTTGGAGATCCTTAGACTTCACTTTTGGGAACCTCCGATAAAGACAAAGGCAAAGTGTTATGCTTGCTTCAGCATCCCCCTTGGAGAAAGTTCAAACAGGATTAAAAACAAAGAAGAAACCCCTGGATGAGGAGGCATCTGGTTGGCCTGCCTCTGAATAAAGGCCCATTCTGGGCAGTAAAGCAGGGCCGATCGTAACACGGCTGTAATATATGGAGGCTAGGGATGGAGGGGGGAAAGGGGTATTAACTTTCACAAGGGTGCAAAATCAAAGGGAGTTCCTGTCACCACTGAGGGGGTCTCAACAACAGGGGTCCCATTCACAGGGAATTCCTCTCCAGTACCCTCTGTTGCATCTGTTGACTCAATCTTATCCATTGAGAGAAAGAAAACACTCATAAAAAACCACATGACTGTGAACTTGATTGCGGCAGGCGAGACAAACAGGCCCATCAATGGACTGAGTATTTACTCTGAGGTGTGAAAATCGTCCCACCATGTTAGGTCTTCTTTAGGAGCTGCTTCCTTCACACCAACAGCACAATGAGCAGCATTTGTATTCTGAATGCAATCTAATTATCATTTAAATAAAATATTAGGTCTTCAAGAGCTCGGGGGCATCAGAAATTCGCACATTTATTGAATGAGCTAAGCCGGTTAAAACCATTGACTCTGTCAGTCATGGATATTTATTTCAGAATCAGCTATCAAGATGTAAGAAAATAACATTATTAGAAACAGTGTTATTGTTTCAGCAAGGACAATGTTTATTCAAATTTACATGCGACCATAACCCCAATAAAATTGCTCATGATTTTTATACATAATTTACAAAGAACTTAAAATTTTAGAATGTTGCTAACATAGAGCAACAATGCTTCACATTGCTGCTAAAAGCGCAGATGAGATAAATCTTTAGATCAAAGATTCCTATTTCAAAACAGATCCCTACGTTGAAGCAGCCAAATTAGGATATGTTTTGGAATAAAAATCTGATTATCAACAGCAACAGAAACATTTTCCCATTCTGAACTTGCTTTTGAGAGCAGAAATTATTATTTTTTAAAAACAACCCCTTGCTGTACTAAGGCATACATTTATCTCGAACATGATAATAGGGACAACATATTCAGGTAAACCTTGTGGAATTTTGCTCATGTCTGCCACATGGATAAAATATTTACAAAATGAACAAGGTGAAAAGAAACGTGGATATCTTCTCATCAGTTGAAATTTAAACAAATCTTTAATTGTTAAAGAAATCAGTTGTTGTTTCAGGTGAAATATGTTTGTGTGGCATCTTGAAAAGTACATTGATTCAGCTAAATTCTCACAATATCACTGAAAAAGGCTTCCAAGTGTCCTTTAAAGGTGCCTTGCTTCAAACAGCGCACAATTACTTTCATTATAAATGGTCTCTAAATAGATTTTAATGGTACTACTTGAATTCATAAGTAGGGCTTTGACAAGATGAGAAGAAGTTTGGGGAGTTTGATGCTTACCCTCTAGTGCAAACCTATGGCAGTAAGTGTAAGTTACACAGTCTGTTCATTGTTGATTATTATATTTGAATTATGGACCACAAAGATTACTCGCTCTTGATATTAGTGAGCAGCGGGTCCGTACTCTGCGAAGGCTGCCCAGACCGGCTCTTCCTGGTCTGGTGGGTCTTGACATGTTTGGAGAGGTGGTCACTCCTCATGAACCTCTTGCCACACTGCTGGCACCCAAAGCGCTTCTCTCCGGTGTGCGTGCGGAGGTGCCGCTGCAGCTCATCTGAACGGGTGAAGCTTTTACCGCAGAAGAGCCAGTTACAGATGAAGGGCCTCTCCCCGGCATGCCAGCGCAGATGTGCTTTGAGGTGAGAGGTCTTCTTGTACACTTTGCCACATTCTGGAATGTGGCAGATGTGCAATCTCTTCTTTCCGAACTCTAACCCACCACCATTCGCCTGACAGTTGGGGCATTTGCAGCGGCGGCAGCGACGTGTGGAGCTCAGCAGGCCCTTGGAGGTGCCCTGGAGAAGAGCAGCTATCTGGGGCTGGTGGCCCAAAACCAACTGTCTGCCTAGGGAGAAGGGATGGTTGGAAGGGGTGGCATTGGTTTGGGGGAGGCTCCACCATTGTTGCCCTTCCTCCACATGGCCTCCAGACAGGTGATGCCTGGCTGAGGAGTTCTGGAGGAAGCTGGGGAAGTTTTGTCCCACATTATTGTGCTGAGGATAATAGGGGCCGTTGGCCTGTGGCTGCGAGGTCAGCACTTTGACGGGGGAGAGTTCGAAGGAGTAAGAAGAGGGTGGTTCAGCCGGAGGGGTGAGAGGCAGCTCATGGTGGTGGTGGTGATGATGGGGGTGATGATGATGGTGACCCAGGCCAGACTGCATGTGTCCGGGGAACTGCACCTTGGGTACCGTGAAGGTCATCTGATGTGTGCTGAGGGCTGTGCTGGGCGCCATGTCGTTGCTCCAGAGCTGAAACATTCCTGATGTGGAGCTGACGGTGCCCTCGTAGGGGAACTGGGAGCCTTCTGAGCCCGTAGTGCCTCCCACCTGCCAGGCCTGGCTACAGGTTGTGGCCAGGAAGGAGAGGGCGTTAGGTGCTCCCTCTGGAGAGGAGCTGGGCGTCCGGTCCTGCGTGGTGACACACAAACACACCTCAGATTACATGAGCGACTCCGAAGACAGCTAAAACCTTTAAATCTTCATGTATTTAACGTTTTCTTTCTAAATCACAAGCACGCAACGTTCAGAAATGGGCACACTATGTAATCGGAGGAGTTTAAAAGAATCATTAATGAATTAATTTATTCTTAGGCTACTTGTGTCTGCTTCAGTTTGCTATTCTGTGTGTTTGAACAACATTTTATCCACTAAAACAAGTGGAATTATCGCCATGCAGGTCAAGCACGTTGCAGCACATGCGTTCATTGGTGACTTCACCGCCACAAAAGCAGCTAATAAATCCCGCGTGCACGGCGTCACACAAAGATGATCATACAACAAACCTGCAAAAAGGTGTGCAAAAAGTTGTCAGTCCTTTGTATCGCCAGCGCAGCCATCTGTCCTCGCGCTGCTTCTCCGCGCACCTGCAACACAAACTGCGCCGACGCACAAAGTCTTAACTACAAATCGGAGCACAGAAGAAAAAGCTGCTCACATTCGGGGCTTGGATGACTCAAGACACTTTGGCAGCGTAGACTGGGAGATCCAGCGGCATTCAAACAGTCGCTCAGTCCACTAGGTAAATGTTTCTTTATATGTTTGCTGGCAGTCCAGGTCATGTGGCGTTGACGCAGCCGAGGATGCCCGTCTGGAGTTTGCGGCAGAGAGGCGCGCAGTAAATCCTTGCGATCATCTCAAAGGCGCCTGAGCTGCATCTTCTCTTTATAGAGAGAAAAGATCCTCTCAACGGGGTCTCCAGTATGATGCAGGAGAGCCAGTCAATAGAGAGGAGATGTGAGAGAGGAAGGGGGGGGGGGTTGTTAGGTGAAGGGATGGGCTACTACTAATAATTTCACTCAATTTCAACCAAATGCTGACCCCAAGGACTGACTCCACCTCCAATTGTTTGTGTAGGTGTGAGGCATGATAAGATAAGAAGTCTCCTGTAATATCTACTTTCTTAGAGGATCTATTTAAACTTCTCTTGTGTTAATGTTCCACTTCTTTAAATTCCCAATAAACCCACACAACTACATGATTTAAAAACAAAAATACATTTCAAAGTGTTAACATTTAGTGTTTCAGCAACTTTCAATATCTACATTTAGGACCGCATTTTGCACGAGAACAAAATGCTTAGTCTGTAAAAAAAGATCTAAGATGAATACAGCCAGCTTAGTCAAAATGTTTTTCACTCTGGGAGTATTTGCATACTGCTTCAACTCCACTGTGGGAATTCAAGTAAACATAGTAAATACATGGATTTTTATTTTCGGCAACAATCAGTAATGCGGTGTTAAATGAAAAGGTGGGAAAACTATCGTCAGGCAACAAATATCAAAACAGACAACCGTGAATATAAAGAATAATTCCTTTATACTTACAGGGAAGCATTGTCATAAACATCTTACATCACTTAGTGCAGCGAAGTAGGATGAATACTAAAACTTTATGTCAGAGAGCCTGAAAAGATGAGTACATTCACGAAATGTCTGGTAACAATACACACGTGCACTTTTGGTTTAGTTCAATTCAGCATGGATTTAATGTGCATAATCCTGCTTAAGTGATGCAAACTGTGCACTCTTGAAAATTCCTCACCTAGGAGATGATGAGAATGAAAAAATGGTTTGGTACAGAGATCAATAAATTAATGGAGGACATTTAATTCAGTGTTTGATTATTAGTTTTCTCCAGGTGACACATAACAAACCTTTTGTTTCTTACCGCTGCAGCATGCAGGCTCACACATTATGAAGACAGTCAGAGTATTTTCCCTCACAAAGCTAATTGATGAAACTCAATCAAAGCCTCAGAGTTCTCACCAGTGGGTGACATGTCAAATAGGCTACCCTGCGTGACATTCTCACATTTCAGAGTTCAAGTAGAGGCCGCTTCAGATCTGCTCCATTAAATGCAGATTGAGGCTTAATCTCATTCTGTAAGTCTGTTCAGCATTACAATGTTAAGAGTTTAAATCCAGGCTAGGAACCCGTTTCTCATGTAAATTCCTAGTTCCTCACTTATCTACTGCTCCCTGTTTCACAGACTGTGATCCTTAAATAAACAGACCCCAAGGAGGAGCCAGCTAAAATGAGAAATAAATTAAGTGAAAAAATATGTAGTTTTTGAATGAATTTGATCAGAAATGTAAAGTTCCCTGTATTTCACTTAGGATGCATTTGTTAGAATTGTCAGCTTTTTAAAAAAAAATAAATGAAAGGCAACAAAAGGTAATGACTAAACTGTACCATTTGGTTAAGGCCTTTTTGAAGTTATTGGTGCGAAAGCAGAGCAGACAGTGCAGTTTACGTTATGCCCTTAACAGAGACACCTCAGCTTGGAACAAAAGATTTCTCCAGACTCACAATGACATGCAGACATCAGCTGCAGCCTGCTAATAAATCACACAGATAGTGTCTTTTCTTTAGGTGGGGACAAAACTGAGCAAATCTGAACTAAAAAAATGTTAATGATAATAATTCTTCTGTATAAAGATTATTTAGGATATTAGACCAGATTAATTATTGGATTTTGCCAAAGCAACACAGTTAAGAAAGATGCTGTTTAATGAATTATAATTATCCAAATGTCTCCTAATGCCTTGGGCTTGAAATACAAATTTAACAAAATCATTTCAAAAAGGAAGAACATCTGCAGGTTGATATTGGAGTTAAAATAAGAAATAAACTACACTGATTTCTTATGATACATATCCGCCCGTATAAATATGAATAAATATAATGTAAATGTAACTCCAACACCATTGAGAAAAATAGTCTAATTCCAAATTAAAGTGAACATTTAAGATGAATGAAGACAGTAGTAAAGGAAAAGAGCACGGAGGACATAAAATAGGAGTGTATCTTGGAGGCAGAGGTATACTATGTCTCTGGTTTATTACGGAGCAGAAGTTGTTAATTACCCTGATTCTTATTTCCTGTCCCTTCTCCCCCCACCCCACCCCACCCCACCCCCACTGTACTGCCTCCCAGATGAGTGGCTTTGAAGTGCAAAGTACTCTCTCCTCACTTTGAACTGTGAAAACAATGCTCATGTGGTGGTGCTTACCTTCCCCATGTTACCTCATTTAAATAGACCTGGATACGGCTTCCACGGTTTTCAAGGGAAAACTCATTTCCAGAGAAAGAGGTCCCTGTGTTCATTAAACAGCTGGTGAGATTGCTGGTAATCAGGCCCCCTCCGTCATACATTGCAGGCTGCTCTGACTGGGTGGCTACCAGCAAAATCAACATCAAAACTGACACAGACAAAATCCCAGCAAGGCAACGCAGACGCCCTCAGTCACCGATTCATAAACAGAAAAAGACGGAAAATACACCTAAAAAAAGATAACAGACATTTAAACTCAAAAGCGATAGTTTAATGTTCTGAAATCTCCCAATCCTGCAAGAGCTTTTAATCCCTTTTCCCACAGACGAGAACAAATGGTGTTGTTTATGTTGCAGACATAATCTTACTCTTAAACTCAGAACATAGAATATGCAAGTGGCTTCTCAAGCTGTTTTTATCATGCCTGGGGGGCAATTTAAAAGCCTCAGATCACTAAATTGTCCCAGCTGTCTTGACCATCTGCACTCGAAAAGGGCAGCCACGGAGGAGAGCAGCCTTTGTGCTGGTGGCCATGTCAAAAAGCCAATTTTACAGCACTGTTCTGACTCAATGGCCCTCATGTGACAAATGTGGTCTAATGGATGAGACAGACAGCATGTAAAAGCCTGCTGCTAACTTCAGTGCTCCACTCTTTAACCATTCAGCAACCCAAAGCAGGACAAGATGGGACGTAATTACCATGACACTCAGTGTCACTGGGATGAGGGGCAACACCAACAGCTGGACTTTACAGTGCAACAATTTGATACCTCATTCAGGAGTCTCTTTCCTGTTTCCTGTGTTTGGGGTGGGGGTACAGAGAGAGATATTGAACACAGATTGATATTTAGAATCAGGCATGTTGATAAGGTTTATCTCTGTAGCCTTGCTCAGCAGCGCACTGGAGAATTGAGGAAATGTTGAAACGTTTCACTTCAGTCACGACATCATCAGCTGCGCCACCTCATCTGTGCAGACACGCATGTCCTCTGCCGACAGAAAACTGAAACTTACCTCTGGCCCTAATATCTTTCGACATGTCATATTATACAGCAAAATGTGAATTTGTTTCTAAAAAATTATTTCTAAAGGATTATATCTGTTTCTAATCACACAGGGCCAACGCAATGATGAATGATTTCTGGAGGAATACCTCAATTAAATCATTCAGTCATTTAATACGTATACTTTTCTTGGCAGAGCACTTCAATCACCAAACCCCCTTAAAGATCAATTCATAATTAATTACTTCAATTTTGCTTATAAGCATAGACACTTTTTAATTGCTTAAGGGGATTTAATTTAAGGTTTTATAACTCACAGACATTTTAATTGAACTTTTCAGTTTGCAAATTCAATAAAATGGTAAATCCTGTTGCACATAATTAGAATCTAGTAACACTTAAAGCTTAAATCACAGAATTGCTGTATTTTCTGCATTTCTACAGGGTTCTGTGGTGATTCCCACTTCTGTACTTCAGTTTACACTGCTAGGTGTGTGAGAAGAAGAAAACTATCATAATTCCCTCATCTCTTGTCCATTAGTATGTACAAAACCCCCAAAATCTCCAGTCTAGGGCAGACACATTCAGACAACATGCATCGCCACTTGTCAAAGAAAACTTTTATCAATACCAAGAGCACTTGAAGTTTGTTTGCATTTTGTTTTCCAGCACTCTTAACAACTTCAGAAATCAGATCACAGGAGTATCTGATCAAAGCGCTTCGTGGTTAGTTCTGGAAACACAGGAGTGCTACGCCACGCTTTGATACTCCACATCAATATTTCAATTCAACAATCACTTGACATGCACCCATACTCCCAGAGACGAAAGACGAAAGGGGGAGAGAGAGAGAGAGAGAGAGAGAGAGAGATCCATGGAAGATGGAGGGGGTTCGGGAAGTATATATAAAATAAATGGATTGAAGAAATCGCTGCCTTCTTCACCCTTGTGGCAATGTTAAATAAAATGAACTGAGATGCCCTTCACACTGTGTAATCTGCTAAAGTCTTGAATACGGCAGCCCAAGATAAGTCAATACGTTTTATCATGCACCAGATTTTGGTCCAAATTTTTTTGCTGTCTGGCAACTTTATGTCTCAACCAATTAAACCACAAAGCCGACTGACAAACTTGTTGTTAAACTCGAGATTCACAACAGCCTTACTTCTATATCAGGACTGAAGCTAAAACACTTGTCACAGACTGAAAAGACTGCAGCAGAGGATGTGTTTCATGTTTTATCAAAGGAAAGTAGTACAGGAACTCTGCAGTGATAAAGATGAATACAGTCCATCTGCCAAATGTCACTTTCATGGTGCTTCATAATCATTTCATCAGCTCGACAGGATATGACATGCTTTGAAGGTTTCGGCCTATAAAATATGGCGTTTGATCTGAAAAACAGACTTGTGGCAAAGTTGCATGAAAAGACATGTAGTCACTCAAGAGATAATAAGTGACACTGCTGCTAGTAAAGCCCCAAGTATGGTTTACAGCGCTGTGCCAGAGAAATAAATGGAGTCGTTTGCAGTCAGTTAAAGAAATATAATTCATTATTCACTTTCTTGTAGAGCGTTAGATGGGAAGATTGACGCCGGCCTCATAGCTGTCTGTTCAGTATGAAGCTGGAGGCATTAGCCGATTAGCTTAGCATGACGAATGGAACCGGAGGGAGACAGCGAGCCTGACTCTCTAATGCTCAACCAAAGTGTTTAAATGTCAACTTCTTGAAGTTTCTGCTGGTTGCCTGGGTACCTTACAGTGACAAACGAGATATACTGTATATGTTAATAATTAAGCTGTAGAAATGATGATAGGTGAATTTTGCTACCTTCGGATTGGAACCAGGCTAGCTTTTTCCCCCTGTGTCCAGTCTTTATGCTAAGCTAAGCTAGCTCCATCCAGCTTCATATTGACTTGTACTGACATGACATTGGTTTCAGTCTTTTTTTATTATTATCATTATTACTTTAATGTATACTCATCTATAATTAACTGCACATATATATTGCACACTACAAACCAGACCACAATCTTTGTTGTCTTTGTTAAGTTTTATGTGTGTATTTGTATCTTGAGAACTACTGACAGGTGGAGACAACTCAAGTCTTTCTCAACACTTTTGGCCAATGAAGTTGATTCTGATTGCTGTTTAATAATAGACAGTGTGACAGTGAATTACCTGTTGGTACTTAAAGTATCCACTGTTGCACCCTTTCTGAGCACGATACATTCATGTTAATTCATTTTCCCAACACAACATTTAAAATTAATGATAACTAATTTACCAGGAAAAAGTGAATTGTTTATTCATAGGGTTTGCTGTGTAAATTCCCTAAAAAGATGAATTCCCTACAATTGCCTGTCTGTACAATGCCACATAAAATGAATAATAAAAAAGCAAACACAGAGACAAAAGAAAAAATGAAACAATGGGATTATCAATCACAAAGCGTCTCCAAACGCATTTAGACAAAGATGAACAAAGGTAAATCATTAGCTGTAACACCTGACAATATAATTTACAGCCATCAGTGTAATGTGGGTCTTGTAGCATGCAGGGACCCCTGCCAGTTGATCTTATACCTTTGTTGAGTGGCTGTGGGAGATGTGAGAACCTGTCACAGTGATATTGGTGTCTGATCTAAACTACTGTACTCAGATGGGACTGACTCCAGAAGGAAATATGAAACACAATCACACGAGTTATCAAAAGACTGGGTTCTCACACATGTTCTGTATCATGGTCATGTTTAAAACTGTTTAACATCACAGGAGACAATTACTGTGAAGAATACTAGTGTTGTGTGTGCAGAAGGCCTATAGTTGCATAAAGAAAGGAACCCAAACCTAAAATGTCATGGATCCCATTTCATAAATATTGCCCAGGAAGTCCCAACATGCCATCTGGGAAGAGGGACTCGCGTCGGTATGGTAACTGGATCTTGTGGCAAGGCTCCAGCTGAAATCAGAAATGCAAAGCAGGAGCAGAAATACAAGGGCTACATGTGCAGAGGAGTGCCACACAGCCAGAGCAGTAGATTTATTTGTAAAGTACGCCTGTGATGCCACTATCTGTTAAGCCCCTCATTCAACTCAGCGTGTGTAATGTGAGGGGAAGTGTCACCCTGTCATCACCATGCCAGGGATCAGCCTGCTGTTTGTGTGTACTGTGAACCAAGCCAAGCTTTGAGGAGGAGGGGAGAAAATGACACAGAGGCTCTTTCATCTAATCCTTGTGGTGTAATTTGCACCTCAGTAAGTTTAATTGATGACTACTGATCAAATGCTTGCCTTTGAAAATAAAATCTTTTGGATTGTTTTTTCCCCCTTCAACCTGCAAAAAGAATTCTTAATGCACCTGATGAGAGGTTTCTAGCTGATGGATTTGTTTTTGAGAGTTTGAACTTTGGTACAGTATATAGAACAACTACGACTCCTGCCAATATTGTGTGCATTTGCTTTCATTCAATAAATTAAGTTTAGATTTGAACTATACAAACTTTATTAAGCAAACTTGGATAGTGAAGACTTTTCTTTGTGCTGCATGCAACAGCAGCAGCCTATACACCTGGGCTCTGTGTGTACGACTTCCTCCAGAGATCCAACCTGAGCATCAATGTCATTCAGACAAATGGATAGTGACAGGCCAAGCTTATCAGTGTCAACGTCAGGCTGCTCTCCGGGACTTTGATTCCACACTTTTCCCACAGCTGAACAGAAGGTTGTGCTTTGCAAAACAAACCAACAAACAGGCAACCTGAAGAGTGTGATGAAAGAGTAAACAACATGGCCCGGTAACATGCCCCACAACCATGACACTTCCTAAGTAGGTTACCATGGAGGGTAACCCAATTTAACACGTGTGTCAGATTGTAGTCAGAACAAGCTGAGGACTTCAGGAGGTTCACACCACCCTGGCTTAGTGAGGCTGATGAAGATTGATCCATTTCTGGACCTTGGCCTTGAAAAATCAAATGGGCCCACCGCTAATGTCCTTGCACGTGTACAAAGCAGTTCATTATCAAGAAAAATTATAGGGAGTCAACCTATTGATGTTGCTTAACTAATTGTAAAGCAGGGGATTCAAAAGCAGATGTTACATTTCAAAGCAGTTGTGAGCAAGGAGACAGGTTATGATTTATGCTAAAATGTGTGGCTTCAAAGCGTCGAACGCGGCTTCTAAACAAATTGAACAAGTCAAGCGCTATTCACCCAGGACCAGGAGGGAGCCCAGCGCATGTAGATCAGAGGCGCACGGCTGCCGCTTGTAATATCACTCAGTGGAGGAGGGGTCCCACTGGGGGGAAGCAGCGCAGAGAGGCTAACACTGAGCACTGCTCGCACAGAAAGGAATTATGTACAAATGCAGCTGCAACACCTGCGCAGAAGCTACCCCCACCCTCCCTCTGCTACCCTCCTGGAGCATCATCCACACGGGGGGGGGGAGGGTGGGCAGCACCTTGAGACTTGACATCCTTTCTGTGGATGGCACAGTTATTTGGGAGGAGATCGAAGAGTTGGTAGAAGATACGGGGCTTATGTCAACATACTGATGCAATTTTAGCAAACATGGATAAAGCCAGGTTACTTGTTGGGAAAATTGGTGGATGGGGGGGGCTTTAAAATGTGTTTATCTCTGTTGTCTGCTAAATGAGGCAGGCTTTGTGAAGTGTCTTTGGGAAAAGAGATGATAACTGACTGGACTAACCTCAGACCTTTCACACAACATCATAGGCATCACCTGTAGATTAGGAGAAATACACAAAAGGCAAATCAGTAAGTGGGAATGATGGATTATAATCATAATTTTTTATTTGATGAATTGCTTTCTGTATTTTAAAAAGGCAGATATTTACAGGATTGAATGTATTTATTAATTAAACACCCTGTGTGAAGAATTGCAGAAGGTGTAAAGGATCTGTGTATCATCCTGAATTTCCTTGTTCCTCCTTGTTGACGTTGCCATACATGTAAGAAGACAGACTGCACGGGCTTCTCTCATAAGTCATTTTTCCGTCCGTTTTCTTCTATTTGATGCAGCCTAAATTGGGACGGGAGAAACGAATTGCTAAATTTTTAATTAACTTCACAACATCTGCACTTGTGCTTTGAGAGAGCAGCGAGATTTCCTTTTAACCTATTCCAGCACATTTGCACACCAAGGTAAATCTTGATGCTGGCACTCTTACAGAAAGGAAGAGAAAAAAAAAAATCAAAAATGGAAATGAACTCTCACTTGTGTGTGCAGATCAAAGAGGCGGAATTATTCAACTTTTTGCCATTGCTTGATCTTCAAAAAAAAAAAAGAGAGGAAAAGTAGGGGAGATCTAGATGGATGAATCAGTTTGAGTTAGAGTGTACCTCAGTTGTTTTATGAGCTTTCATTTTCTCATCTGGTGTATTTACTTGTACATTATGACTTTAATGTCTCAGTTCTAGGCTGTTTCGTGGTGCAGATAAAACAGGCATATGCTCACGAGTTGCTTGGACTATACTCCAAAGCATGTGTTAAAAAAATGGGATTCCCTCCTTTCTCTCAATTAATTTTACTTCTTTATTTTTTTAAGTATTTAAGTTCTCCTGCCCCTGGCATTCCTCTGAAAAGAATGTCTCATTAAGACGGAATGAACAACATACATATTAGCATTTCTTTTAAGAACCGAAACCTACTATTGTATAAAATTTAATATAAAGACAAGAATTGTAACCAAGTGTTATGAATGCATTAAAATATGCACCCAATACTTGATTGGTAGGTTCTGGACTCTGTTACTATTGTAAGGCAAAATGTCTATACAACAGTCACTTTAAACCTACATCCTGTACACTCTTGCAGCTCACAATCCCTGATGAGAAAGACCAACATATTGTGGTTCTGTTAGTGCTGAAATAAATACCTTGCATGAGTTTCCTATCCTAATTTTACGTTGTGGAGCATAGGTTTCGCACAATGTCACCTCTCTGCTGTATAAATCAAGGGGAATGTCATTGCTTCAATGTGCACATGTGTAATTTGGAAAGGCAGGCAAATTGTTTTGAATATAATCGATTACATTTTCATTGCCACCCCACTAGAGAGGGCTGTTGGGGAGGCAACAAAAGTTACTGAAGGATACTGAAGACTTTCTTTTACACGACAATGCAGGATCACATCTCTACAGAGGGCAAATGCTTACAATTTCACATATAGATTTTAATGGAGGAGGGGGTTGGTCGATTATTTGCTCAAAGCCATCTTAAACGTGACTCCTGCTTGTTTTGATACCTTCCTCTCTGCTGCTACAGTCTTTCCTGTCAGATCAGAAGTCTATGAAATCGGAGCAGGTAGCCCCTCCTCCCCATGCAGGCATCTGCATGGGCAGTCCTGACTGATGTGGGTGATATCACAGCACACCAAAGCTCCTTTAACAAATCTCCCTTTGATACAGCACACACAATGGTGTCTCTATAGGAAACCCCCTTACCCCTCTGTCTGTGTGTGTGTGTGTGTGTGTGTGTGTGTGTGTGTGTGTGTGTGTGTGTGTGTGTGTGTGTGTGTGTAGAGTCAATGTC
>JAVQJF010118659.1:0-23558 GCA_036023855.1 Gadopsis marmoratus
CTTACCCCCCCCCGCCCCACACTGAACCCCTAACTTTGCCCACGGTTGTGCATCTATCCTGTCCTGTCCCTGACCAAGACAAGACAGGGATGTGCACTGGAGTTGGTATCCGGTTGCCATAGAAGGCTGACCACTGCTCCAGCTCCCCTCGGATGGCCGGATGGGTCAAAAGCAGAGGATGAATTTCAACATATATGTGTGTGTTTGAGCACTGTTCTCTGCATATGTGTATCATGATTGACCATTAAATGACAGAACGGTCCTATTATTATTATTATTATACAGTACATGGTGCTTTGGTAGCATTTTCCATGGTTCAGGATAGATACTAAAAACATAAAAAAGACACTAAATGATGTTTATTTCGGCGTGGTCTTGAGAATGGCAGCATTGTTCGTCGGTTCACCACTTTTACTATTGCATCAATTGCCACACATTCATGTCCCCCTCTGGATGAATTTGAATAACTCTGGTGATCATTAAACTTTCATCTACTGCCACCATAAGGTCTAAACTCTAATTTGTCCAATACTTTGGTTTATGACCAAATGCCTGAAATTAATTCCCATAAGCCTCAGCTGCCCTTTGTGTTTAATGTTATCTAGCAAATGTTAGTATGCTAACATACTAACCTAAGGGGTGGTGAGGGGTGTTTGCTTCATGTGTCGCTTCAGGGAACCAATAGAACAATGAAATATTGTCCATGAATTTGAAGACAAAACAATTTATGATAGTATAAGGGGGGATTTTCCACCTCTGGACAGTCCCATTGTCAATCATTTGCTGGACGATGTTGCATTGTATAGTTGAGCCAGGATTCTTTTGAGCTTTTTTCTTTCTTCTGGAGTCCTGTGCTTTGTCCTTTGCATTAACACAGTGGTCTAACTGAAATGAATGAGGGGGCTGCAATTTTTTGTTTAAGGCAAAGTCTGATCACAAGTTTAGTGTTTAAAGCTAGGACTAGGGGATGGACTAGGGGATGAACTAGCAGAATACTCTGTCACTTTCCAGGTCTGCTATATTTGCACAGGAGTCTGCCTTGCTATACTATACTAACCTTTGCAGTGTGGCCCATTTCCTCCATTCCCTATGTCCCCACAATCTTCAACATTTCAACTTGTTTTACATCTCATCCTTGGGGGCTGCAGCAGAGCTAGCTTTAGCTTGCAACTACAATATGTGTCAATTCCTGTGTACCATTACATTTTACCACCATTGTAAGCTAAAGGCCTTACAAAGCCAGCTACTGGAAATAGAGGATTCCAAGCAGACTAATGTTATTCAAAGTAGTTAAATGGGTCTTAGAGAAATTAACTCAACCACCAGTGGCAATCAAATGGCTATGAAAAACAACACTATGCAGGCTTAATTTATGACATGGTATGAGTGCATTCACATGCATACAATACACATGGAGTAGGTGACACTGTAATTTCAGCTGCTGCCATAATGTCCTCCTATTAAACCTAATGAGAATCCTTAAGAAGCTGTAAAACCCTGGCAGTGAGCATATAATATTGTTTTTAAGTAATAGGAATACATAAAATTTGACTGCCCTGTCTATTATAATGCTGCGCAGTATGTACTTTTCTTATGGTGAGAGTACTGCCATTAAATGATGAAAAAAAAGACAAAAGATGTGCCTTTGTAACATCCATGTGAAGATTTGCTTGGTAGAGCCATGTAACATTTGCTTTGAGGTCTTCTGCCAGCACTAGGAAATACACCACATCACTATTTAGACTGAAGCGGCATTCAGGACGACATTCCCATTGATAATGAACATTGCCACACGAACAAAAACACTCGATCAATAGTGCACATTGTACCTGGCTACTCAATTTCAGCACATTTGTTTATTGGCTTTAATGTGATGAAGTGACAAGGACAGGGTATACTGCATGTTGAATAGAGCCAAAGAATAATGCTTGAGGAACAGGGGTGTACTGGAGAGAACAAACGTAGACTTGTGCGGCAGCTTGTTTTTGCATGAGTCCAGTGTGCTGGAGATGAGGTTGACATGCTATTGTTGTCTGTGCTGTTCAGAAGTAGGTGTGATGGTTGTTTTGTATACATGAAAGTGTGTTAAATAAATAGTCAAGAGTACACATCTACTGTGAAATACCATTCAGGCTGAAATTGTGTATGTGTGCACACTACACTTGAACTGAGGGGAAGGGTGACATTTCTGACCTTCCAGCACAGGGATCACTTTGGCTTTAATAAATAATATCAATTTGGGGACGCTGTCATGCAATTACTTTAGCATTATAATTATTTTGATTTAAATGAACCCATGACCTTTGCTCTAGTGCATTTTCTTTTTCATTTAAGCCCAGGTGCTGGTAAAAAACCCCAAATCATCTATATATGTGTTGGTTGTGTAAATCTTTTTCATGTTGCTGGCCTGGAAACCTGTCTTCTAGAAGTTACATTGAAATCCTACAAATTTGCATAATAAATATGTTTTAAGAGAAACATAATGCCGCCCTTATGGTTAGAAAATCCTAATGTTGACTGACTCAGCATCTATCCAGTACTGTAGAAGAAACTAAGCTTAAAGAATATATGGGATAACCAGAAGTGGAGGTAACAAATTACACTTACTCTCGTTACTGTAACAAAGTAGTTTTTTTGTACTTGTACTGTTTGGAGTATTTTTAAAAATATGATTTGGCAGATTAACAACAAAAGTCACATGATAAGTCCTGATAAACTGTCCGAATGAAACAGAAAAATTATCAAATCAGCAGCTGCAGCAGAGAAGAAGCTGCTGGTGCAGAGCAAAGCTCCAAAGAACTCCATGTTGAATACATGTTGAATGTGCATGTTCACTGGCCAGGGGGGCATTGGGGATGCGGTCAAACCTGGACCAAGGATGGTAGTTATGAACAGAACAAGATGCACAAAAATTAAATAAAATTAAGGATGACATCATTATGGGGTTTGTTTAAGGTCTGCATCATTGTACCTCTGCATAGGTTACATCTACCTTTATTAATCACTGATTTAATGCACCGGCGAGCACATGTAGTGACCCAAATCAAACATACCTACGATGTTCGGTGACTACATAGCATGTGTGCTTTCATATATATGTCTGCACTGCTCTGCTGTGTTCACACATGCACTTCAACAGATTATGTGCGCATGTCTCTCAAAAATATGCATCCTTCGATTCTCTGCATTCTCTCACATTGAAGGCTGCCAAATGTGAGTCTGTGTATTAGTAGTGTGTGTGAGTCTATGCATGCACGCACACACACACACACACGTATGGATATCAAGCTGAGCCCCTGATTTCCTTTTACTCTGACACATGATTTCCCTGGGAAGCCTGCGATACCACCCGAGAACAAAAGGGGACCTGAACGCAGCCGAGCGCCTATCTCCAGCACACGCCACTGTTAATCAAAGACAATTAAAAAGAGCCCTGCCAGCAAAAGCAGCCATGATGATTTATGAATAAATTACAGGGCTCATTTGTATGGCATAGATCATATTTGTTGGTCATGCTCCCCCTGTGGAGCCAGATCGGGGTTTCTCCAAATTACTGCATGGAGATAACAGCTACTGTATCTCTACTGGGTGGGAGGGTGATGGGGGAGAGGGGGCATTTAAGGATTCAACATGTCCATGTTAGCTAAGAGAAATAGGCTGCTCACAGAATGTGTTTTACAAACTTCTACTGTATATGTTCTCTGAAATTCAGCAGCTATTGTGAAGCTCAGTTTTCTCTGTATTTCTGCACCATAAGAAGGTTACAGCTGAAGCATTAACATTAAACCTTATTCTACAAGGCCTTGTTAAAAAGGTAAATCAAGCTCACCATTCACACAGTAACAAAGATTTCCAGCTGATGGCTGTGCAGAAACGAATCTGTGTCTAATCTGCTGGTCACTGAGCAACATAACTGGAGTAGCTGGAAGTTTAGAATTTTGCTCAAGATACAATTGTTATTGGCTGGTCTGGTCTATTCGGACAATGAGTTGTTCATATATTTATATATTTTCATTTCCTCGACTTCCATTGTTCCCGAAGTTTCAGTCCATATTGTAGGGTGGTGATTTAAAAACTCCTGACCATAACATCTAGACATTACTTTAATAAAACTGTTTCAATATGCTAAGGGTGTTAATAAACATTTGACAAAAATAATCTGGTGCATAAGGTGCACTTACTAGTTTTTCCAGGAATTTCCTCTCATGGTTCATCACGCATCTGATGAACGTCATTACATGGCTGAAAGCTCCAGAAAAAGCTAGTAGATGGACCTTGAGTTAGGATTATTTGTCAAACTACTATTTTCAAGGTCAAGAATAAACTCTTATGCTAAACATTAAAGTTAATTGACAATATATGAAAGAAGTAAAATAGCTTGATCTTGTGTAAGATTCCCATTTATGTTTGAGAAAATGGTGCAAGAAATTACAAAACCAACAAAGACCATTTTGTGCTACAAGTTAATCAAACCCCTTTAGATGAGATTCTGTGCAACACCCTTAAGGTAGTCCCTCGGCTAAGTAGAAACGAAGCCTGTTTCATTCATTCAGGTTTCATACTTAAGGAGAATACTTAAGGTGTTTTCTGCAACTGAGCCCTGGTACTAATACAATACAAAAGCACTGCATATATTAACAGACACATACTGTAGAATGAACACGGGAAAGAAAGTGTATGGATGCAGCAGGGGTACACAATGTGTCTGCTACTGTGTACAGTGAAAGAAACATCATCGGGACATCAAAAAGTGACACCTCCACTGCACTGCACCTCCATGGCCCATTTCTCATCTCAAACTTATTCAGAAAGCAAATTCAGTGAATAATTAAGGAGAAACAGTTAGATGAACTAATTAAAACAATGTAACATTGTAAAAGGCAACATGAAAGTAGGCGGACATTCAGGAATTTCCTGTGCAAACAGCTTCAGATTGCTGACGGTAATCAGAGCTTCAGTCATAGCCAACAATGAGTCACGAAACACCTTGCTTACAAGAAGCAATCATTTACAGTAACTTTAAAGTGTGTGATATGAAAAAAAAATGAAGAAATTGCTAATGCTGGGTTTGGGTGCAGAAAGATGACCTGTTCTCTAAATAAGCTTCCATTAATCAAAACCTTCCGCAACTCTACCAAACCCCTCCCACCATACTCACAACTTCGACCAGCAACAGAAGGACTCGGTTCCCCTGTGAAACCTTATCCCGCTCTCCACGGTGTGAGCCTCACCCAGACCCTCTCGCCATGACTTGTCTTCTCAAAGATACTTCTTGGCTGCAGGGCAGAGTGCCCCAGGCTTCAGAGGCAGCTGCAACGCTGCCTAACAGTGGGATAAGAGGCTAGTACATCACACACACACACACACACACACTCTGTCCCCCTTAAAGATTATCCCCACTGTTTGTCATCATGCCTCTTTGCCACTCGTCAATACGAGCGCCCAGGGCATCAAATATAATGAGCCCAGAACTCCGTGTACTATACACTACTGTATGGAGGTATTGGAAATGTATCACAAGTTGTAAGATTTTCCACAGGATTTTCCGCCATTGAATCAGGCTTTCACCATCTGAAGAGAAGTGCACGTGCATCTGCATTTTAGAACAGCCAATAGGATTACACCCACTCTCTAAAATGACCTGTGATTCAGTTGCTTGCTAGCGCTCCTTAGCTTAGCAGCTAGCGATGGCTTCTCCCTCTCCTTCTCCCTCTCCTGCTCTCTCTTGCTCCGTGTGTCAGATGTTTAGTTATTCCTCTGCCTTCCTTTCACCATGGAATGTCAGTCAGCTGCAGTTAGCCACCACCTAGCCGGTGTGAGCCGACCAATGGTAGCTTCTGCTAGCCGTCTCCCAGTGACTCCCGAGCAGCCGGGAAACCAGGGTGGCTGGGTGACTGTCCGAAAGAAGCATAGCCCTAACCAAAGCCCACCGTTTACCACCGACCGTTTCACGTTTCTAACAGATTCTCTCCACTCAGTGACTCACCCACTGAGATGAAAACTCTGATTATTGGTAGCTTTATTTTGAGAAACGTGAAGTTAGTGACACCAGCGACCATAGTCAAATGGCCCTGGGGCCCAAGCGGGTGACGTTGAATCGTATTTGAAACTGCTGGCTAAGGCTAAACGTAAATATCATAAGATTGTTATTCACGTCGGCGGTAATGACTCCCGATTCCGCCACTCGGAGGTCACGAAAATGAATGTGGAGTCGTGTGTACATACGCAAAGACAATGTCAGACTCCATAGTATTCTCTGGGCCCCTACCAAATGTTACTAGCGATGACATGTATAGCCGCATGTCATCATTCAACCCCTGGTTGTCGAGGTGGTGTCCAGGTAATGATGTGGGCTTTTTAGATAATTGGCGGACTTTCTGGAGAAGACCTGGTCTGATTAGGAGAGATAGTATCCATCCCACTTTGGATGGAGCCACTCTCATATCTAGACATCTCGACGCGTTTATTGGTGGCCCTAAGCCATGACAACTCAGAGTTGAGACCAGGAGGCAGAGTTGCAGTCCTACACGCTTCTCTGCGCTTCCACAGTTACCCACCCTAAACTCCACAGAGAGGGTGTCTGCCCCCCACACCACTTACATTAATTAAAGCAAAAGTAAACAGAGGAGGAGCGATACATAAAAACAGTATAAAAATACATAAAAAAACACCCAAAATCAAGACCACCACTGCACCAGTACAACAAATAGGAGAATTAGATGTGGACTCTTAAACATCAGATCTCTGTCATCTAAAGCTGTACTAGTTAATGATCTAATATCAGACTATCATATTGATTTATTCTGTCTTACAGAAACCTGGCTGTGTCATGATGAATATGTAAGCCTAAGTGAATCCACTCCCCCCAGTCACAGCAATACTCACATTTCTTGAGGCACAGGCAGAGGAGGTGGAGTTGCTACCATGTTTGACTGAAGCCTAAGAATAAACCGTAAACCTAAACTAAATTATAACTCATTCACACCCAAATTGGAAAACATTACGACTAGTTCTATTTGTTATTCTGTACCGCACTCCTGCACCATATTCTGAATTTTTATCTGAATTCTCAGACTTCTTATCAGACTTATTCCTTAAAACAGATAAAGTAATTATTGTAGGTGATTTTAACATTCATGTGGATGTTGATAATGACAGCCTTAGTGCTGCATTTGCCTCACTGTTAGATTCAATTGGCTTCTGTCAGAGTGTACACAAACCCACTCACTGTTTTAACCACACCCTGGACCTTGTTCTCGTCTACGGTGTTGATATTGAACATCTAATAGTCCTTCCACAGAATCCTTTTTTGTCCGATCATTATTTAATAACTATTGAATTGCTGATACTTGACTACATGCCATTATTCAAACATTCCTATACTAGATATCTATCTGAAAGTGCTGTAGCTAAATTTAAGGAAGTGATTCCATCAGCATTTACTTCAGTGCCATATCTCAATTTAACAGAGGACTCCTATGCTAGCTTTTGTCCCTCCAAAATTGATCATCTTGTTGATATTGCTGCAGGGTCCCTGCAAATGACACTTGATTCTATTGCCCCTTTAAAAAAGAAAATAATAAAACAAAACAGATTAGCTCCATGGTATAAGTCCCAAACCCGTAAATTAAAGCAAAAACACACATACTTGAAAGGAAATGGCGTTCAACGAATCTTGAGGATCATGTTCAGTCTGGAAGGATAGTCATAAAATGTACAGGAAGGCCCTCCATAATGCCAGAGCAGCCTACTACTCATCATTAATAGAGGAAAATAAGAACAACCCCAGGTTTCTCTTCAGCACTGTAGCCAGCCTGACATAGAATCATAGCTCTGTTGAGCCATGTATTCCTATAGAGCTCAGCTGTAATGACTTCATGAGCTTCTTTAATGATAAAATTCTAATTATTAGAGACAAAATTCAGCACTACCTGCCCTCAGATGATACCTACCTGTCTTCAAGCACAGAAATCCTGGAGGCAGCTGTGAAATCTGATGTATATTTGACCAGTTTTTCTCTTATCAACCTTCATCAACTGATTTCGATGATTTCTTCGTCTAAACCTTCAACATGTCTCTTAGATCCCGTCCCAACTAGGCGGCTAAAGGAAGTTCTACCATTAGCTAGCACCTCCTTACTAAATATGATCAATCTGTCCTTATTAAAAGGCTATGTACCACAGTCCTTTAAAGTAGCTGTAATTAAATCTCTTCTTAAAAAGTCTACTCTTGATCTGGGGGTTTTATCAAACTATAGACCAATATCTAACCCTCCCTTTCTCTCTAAGATCCTTGAGAAAGCAGTTGCCAATCAGTTATGTGACTTCCTGCACAACAACAATTTGCTTGAGGATTTTCAGTCAGGATTTAGAGTGCACCACAGCACAGAGACAGCACTGGTGAAAGTTACAAATGACCTTCTAATTGCATCAGATAAAGGACTTGTCTCTATACTTGTCCTGTTGGATCTTAGTACTGCGTTTGATACTATTGACCATCACATTCTGTTACAGAGACTGGAACATTTAATAGCCATTAAAGGCTCCGCACTAAGCTGGTTTAAGTCCTATTTATCAGATCGATATCAATTTGTAAATGTTAGTATCACAGTACATGCCCACAATCACAGCGGTCTTTGGCGTCCATGCACGCCAAAGTTAGTCATGGCATTCCACAAGGTTCTGTGCTTGGACCAATTCTATTCACCTTATATATGCTTCCTCTGGGCAATATTATCAGGAGACACTCCATACATTGTTATGCAGATGATAACCAATTATACTTGTCAATCAAGCCATGTGAAGCGAGTCAATTCATCAAACTTCAAGCATGCCTCAAGGACATAAAAACCTGGATGACCAGCAATTTTCTAATGCTTAACTCAGACAAAACTGAAGTTATTGTACTTGGCCCTGAACACCTCCAAAACACATTATCTAAAGATATAGTCTCTCTAGATGGCATTGCCCTGGCCTCCAGCGCCACCGTAAGGAATCCTGGAGTTATCTTTGATCAAGATATGTCCTTTTAACTCACATATAAAACAAACTTCAAGGACTGCCTTTTTTCACCTACGTAACATTGCAAAAATCAGGCACATCTTGTCTCAGAAAGATGCAGAAAAAGTTGTCCATGCATTTGTTACCTCAAGGCTGGATTACTGCAACTATCTATTATCAGGCAGCTCCAATAAGTCCCTTAAGACTCTCCAGCTGAGTCAAAATGCACGTTTACTGACAAGAACCAGGAAAAGAGATCATATTTCTCCAGTACTAGCATCTCTACACTGGCTACCTGTAAAATACAGAATTTATTTTAAAATCCTTCTCCTCACCTATAAAGCCCTTAATGGTCAGGCACCATCATATCTTAAAGAGCTCATAGTACCTTATTACCCCACTAGAGTGTTGAGCTCCCAGAATGCAGGGCTCCTTGTGGTTCCTAGAGTCTCTAAAAGTAGAATGGGAGCCAGAGCCTTCAGCTATCAAGCTCCTCTCGTGTGGAACCAGCTTCCAGTCTGTGTACAGGAGACAGACACCCTCCTCACATTTAAGAGTAGGCTTAAGACTTTTCTCTTTGATAAAGCTTATAGCAGGGCTGACTCGGTAGAGACCCCTAGATGAGCGGTGGCCTGGGCGAACCCTGAGCCCCCCCTTAGTTATGCTGCTATAGGCCTGGACTGCCGGGAGACATCCCATGATGCACTGAACTCTCTCTCTCTGTCTCTTTCGAGTTGTGGAGTCTGGATCTGCGGGATCTGGTTCTGTGCAGTCTGGATTCACACAGGTCTGGTCGAGTGGATGCAGGCCACCTGCTGCTGCTATGGTTATTATTAGTGTAGCTGTTGTTGTACTGCTAATACTATTGGTTGCTTATTTTAACATCAGTAACACTGTAACTGCCATTGCTTTACATCTGTATGTGGAATTGTACAGTGCTACTGTGTGTTCTCTTTCATCCTGCTATCACTTTGCCTCCCTCATCTTTTTTTTCCTTCTCTCTACCCAACCAGTCATGGCAGATCATCGCCCACCCAGAGCCTGGTTCTGCTCGGGGTTTCTGCCTGTTAAAAGGCAGTTTTCCCTTGCCACTGTCGCCTAGTGCTGCTCGTGGTGGGAATTGTAGGGTCTATACATATAGAGTTGGTCTAGACTTGCTCTATATTAACAAGTGCTATGAGATAACTCTGTTATGATATAGTGCTATATAAATAAAATTGAATTGAATTGAATTGAAATTGAATAGATGAGACATTTTTTAGGACGTATTTGAGAGTACACACTTACACACTGACATGTATATCTCATTGTGTAATCATGTTATTTTTAGGTGTTCTCTGTGTACATGCAGATGACAGCACTGTGGAGATGATTGAGGATTATTGTGATTACAGTCAGACAATCCCTGTAACATAAAACACCCTATAATTACTTGTGTTTGACTCAAAATAGCAGATAATTGCAAAGTATGGCAGAGACAATTATGTAGATCGAGCAGTCAGCGCTTTGTTGTAATTATACAGTAATTTCTCAATTTCTACAAAAAAAATATATAACTAATGTGTGAGATGGTGGGCGAGTTTCAGAGCACAGGAATACGCAGAGGAAGGGGGATTAAGAGGAAGGTATTAGTGGAGGAAGACAAAGGAGAGGGCGTGGGGAAAGGGAGATAAAGTAAAGAGAAGAAGAGAGAAAGGAAAGAAGGGATTAAGAGGTGTGTACAGAGATTGTTGCTTACTGTGTGTGAATTCAGATCTGTTACAGGGAGTGCAGATAACACTGGCATCAATTTACCACAGCGACGTAGCAGCAAACCAATCAAAATGGTGAAAATGTGTGTGTGTGTGTGTGTGTTTGAATAGTAGAGTAGACTAAAAAGTGTATCTCTGCCAAGAATGATTTCATTAGTCATAGACCAATACCCCCTCTGTGGCAATATGTGGGAGGTTTGTGTGGGTTCTGTGTGTGTGTGTGTGAGAGAGAGAGAGAGAGAGAGCGATGGAGTGGGTGGATTGGTAGAGGGGTTAAGAACGATGTAAGTGTCTCTTGTCTAATCTGGAACACAGCAGCAACAAATGTTATTTTGGATCCGACCCAGACTTTATAATGAAGTGTGTGTGTGTGTGTGTGTGTGTGTGTGTGGAAGAGCAAGAAAGAAAAAAGCTTGCACAAATGTGTTACCTGCCTGTGAATTAGTATTGTGAGTGTGTGTGTGTGTGTGTGCGTGTGTGTGTGTTTGTGTTTGCCTGCTCTAATTCAAGTGTGAGTGTGTGATATTTTTCAAGCTGTCAAAATGACTAACAGGTACACAGCGGTGCCGTTGTACAGGAGTGTTTTAAAGAGGGGACCCTGAGGTGATGAAGTGTCCACAGCTAAAAGAGATTGATGCTGAATTTGTGTGTAAAAGAAAACAGCACTTGATTTCTGATTTGAAGTGAAGTAAACCTCAACCTCAGAGTTTTTGACGAATTCACCAAAGTTATTACAATTCATCCTCTTGTGGACATTTCAATCTAGACCAAAATGGCGGACTGACCGTCTTTTCCATGCCTCTCTTGTTAGCTGGAGACGTTTTGTTCATGATAGAGTTGCAAAACCTGCAATGTATTAGACATATATGTAGCAGGTGCAAACTCTAGTAGCTAGAATGCTTTTATTTATTTGGTAAAAACATGTGAGAACAAGACTTTTGAGATGCTGCCGTCCCTCCCTGGGCCACCATATAAACTTATTACCTCTGACAAGGGCAAACAGAGACAACACTGATATTGATATCCAAAATCTAACATCTTAAATGATAGCGTATGCATTTGATCTACATGGAAAACATGGATTATCAAGCTAATGTTGTTGCCTCTGACATGTAAATATCAGATCTTTCTCATGCGGGGAGGGAAGAAATCTGTTGCAGAGTCAAAAAAGCCCCTGAAGCTCTAAAATGTACAATGCAGGACTGATTAAACTACACGAGTCACAGTATGCTCTCCCTGTTGCAGCACTGTACTCTTCAGCAGATTGGGCTGTTCACTCTAATTTTCAACAGTAATTACTCTTCAGAGCACAGCAACAGTAAATTCATCATAAATGAGAGCAGCCCATCCCATCGCTGTTCAACACAATGTAACTTTGATGAAAGAAGCAGTTCTTGACATTATTAATGTTGCTGTGAAACACGGTGCAAGTTACTGACATTCCATTATTTTCAGTGTTGATGATACAAAGAAAAAATCCTTTACAAAATACGTCAGTCCTAAGCCAGTGTGAATGGCTCATTTTAATAACGTTCATATGACATTTTGTCTCAGCTTCATTTTCTGAATGTTTGAACAAAAAAACAAATCACACACCTGAGCTGCTCCAAGGCCTAGTAGCTGAAAACCCATGGAACAGAAAAACAGCAGATGAGACCTGGACTCATTATACAAACCTGCTCAATGAACCGTTAAAACACTCTGTCCTTATTTGTATTTCTTTAAACAGCATCATGCGTCAATTGTCTTCCATGTAAATCACAGGAAAATATTAAATGATATTTACATCTAAACACTTTTCTTGCTTCTCACCATCCAACATGTGAGGAATTCCTGCAATATGTAACATTACTGTGATGACTTGCCTACACTTTTCCAAATACTCTGCATGTGTCTTGAGCTATTTCACCCTTTGCCACAGTTACTAATCTTAACCAGATTAGGCAACAAAAAACCCCAAACAATAAACCATTTGATGGTCTAACACAACATATGGTAGTCCCTCTTCTCTTGCATTACAAACATCTGCATGGATTTAGTGTCATGCAAATGTACTATTCGTTGATTTTAATACTGCAAACAAAAATATTTGCATTGCAAATGCATTTTGGTTTAAATGCTGATCTCATGTCCTGGGTCACATTTCCTGACACAAGTAAAAGTAGGTGAGAAATTGTTGGATTTGTTCGTCACTAGTACTCCTAATGGCTGTGTTCTGTCTCTGATTTTAATTATTTCATATACAGAACTCCATATTAGTCTGCACACCAACATGTGTGGATGTGCTTGATTTCTAATCTTTTCTATTGTGTGTTATTTTCCCCACAAATTTATAATTTAATTCATACTGAATCGTCAAAATCCAAATGGTTTGCTTGCCACCTTTTCTCATTATATCGCTGTATCCACTTTTTTGAGTTAGAAATTACATGTACAGCCTCTTCATTACACAATCTAGTGATCCATGGTCCCATCCGTGTCAATTACAAAGAAAGCAATTTTTGTTTTTCCAGAGAACTCTAGTAATTCTGTCCTTTTGACCCCCAGTAAATCTGTGAAAAACATACTACAACATCACGTTCACCCCCACTACCACTACCATTAGCGGTGTGAGTATCTGACAGAGTGAGGGATGGGTGAGTGTCAGCGGGCGTGGGGTACATAAGTATGGAATCATAGGAGTGCCATAAAAACAAAGAAATCTGTAAAAGAATAAATGTGGAAATATAAAGAAGAATGAATGAAAGAACAAATACATGTGGAAATTTAAATATAAAAAATTAAATATAAAGGAGTAACTAACTATAAGAATTTAAATGTATTTTTAATAAAAAATGGATAAAATATACAGTACATTTGGGTTCTAATTTTTTAGGAAACCCTGCATCAAGTATAATTTTAGTGTTTTGGTGTAGGCTGTTGCATCAAAATTCAATGTGAAATATAAAAAATCGAGATGTTGAGCTCGCCTTTGAATATTGTCAAAGTGACTAAATTGGTCTTTTACCAATTCCAGATTTCAGTTTAATGACCATTCACTCACACCTGTATTAGGAGAGCTTTTGGAATGCACAAAAAGGATGCACTTAGGATGTAGGTCGCTTCCCCGAGGAAAGACAGTCAAATAACCACAAGACTGCAGGTTTAATTAGGTCTTGCAGACCACAACCTCAGCTACTTAACAAAATACAAAACCACCTCTACTTCTCTTTTATACACCGGGGAGTCTGGAATTAAATAACTTCATTGCCAGCTTCTCACATAATCAACCTACTCGGTGACCCAAAATATTAATAAATATGCTGCCTCTGTGGCTCTCTGGAGCTGAAGGTTTACACCTACTTGAGTGATAAATTCACAAGACAGTTGGTTACAGCTACATCAGTTCTTAATAGTACTCAAAAACAATAGAATGATCCCTTCATCAAGCAGCTTATACACAGATGTCTTTGTGCCATTCAGTGTTCACCGCTGCTTTGCCTGATAAACCGATGTGTCATGAGGAAAAACAAATGCCCACACAAAGAAATGATGCCTTTTTCCTTATTTAATCAGCAACCTTTCAAACAAAGTGGCTGCTGAATGAACGCTAAAATTCAGCATCTCATTCTTTTCTCCATTTTCTTCTCTTTTTCTTTGACCCATTGTTTATTGCAGGCTCTATCCTAAGTAGCTGGTTACAGCTGCACAAGCCAAGGAAGAATACTGAGTCTATACACAACTTCCAGTGCCCTACCTTAGATGTTATAGATTCTACCTTAATCACATTCAGGCTGATTGGAGGAGATAAATTGAAACTTGAAAGAGAAAACCCAAACTGTAGAGACCCACAGTCACGTGTACAAAGAAATGTGTGAAAACGTAACAAAATGTCTGTAAAAATGACTCAAAACACTCCAGCAGGAAATTGCACTTCTCTGCTATCGAGCCATATGTTTACTTTGTTCCAAACAATCGACACTTCTGCATGAAACTGTGAAATACACTACTTCTGGTGGAGCAACACACAAGTGATGTATTTAGGTATGTCGTGGAGACAGAGACCAATGGTAAACAACTGGATTAGTGAATTATTTGAGACTTTTCCATAGAGGTTTTGTTTGATTGGAATCTACTGTAACATTTGGTAATCTAAGCCGTCTGTGGATGCTGTCCCCTGCAAAGGAACAGGCTCAGAGCCACTTTTGAGACAACAGGGGTTGTATCTTTGTCCTGTCCATGAGATTTTATGGAGTGCAAGAACTATTTAGAGATTGTCGTTTACTTACTTACTTACTTACGGTCTTGTGGTTCAACATGCATGCAAGTAAGAAATTAACATAGAACAGTTAGGATAAATGCCCAATGATTCTAAAATCACTCAATGGTAATAAAATGTATTCCAAAGCCTATTAAAGATGTATTAAACTCATAAAACATGATAGTACATTAGCCGCCTTTAATAAAAGAAGGTATAGGTAGTGGTGTCCATATCCAACCCTGTCTCTTAGAAGTTATACAACATTGCTTTCCCAATTCTGTTGTGATGTAATCATTTGCACCATTATGTTCAGAGGCAACATTTTTTGTGAATGAGTGATGAGTTACATGAACAGTGTGCACCACACTCGACCTGCTGATAGGTGGTCAGGGTGAAAGCTGGACATACAAAGTACAACCTTAACCTTACCAAGTGTTGCCACAACCTAACCTTAACCAAGTGCTGCCACAACCTACACATAACCATAAAAAAAGTGCAATAATGCTGTAGTCACTACAAGCACTTTTTTGTGTTGCAGGAGAAATATGTTGTCAGCAAACATTTTACTGATACATTTAGTATCAACATTTGTGATACTTGCCAGATACTACGTTAATGTTTAACACATTTCATGGTATCGCCCTCTTCTACCACCATGTCACTGCCAAGCCCAGTCATTTCTTCTGAAAATGGAAATCTTTGAAAAAGGGTCAGTCACAAACATTTCTCTCATTTTCAAAAAACCATCCTCAGTAATTTCCTAAAACAGCTGTAAGCCACTGCAGCGTATATCAAATATTACTCAAAGAGAAGTAAATAGTGAATTGGGGACTATTTTCAGCCACAGATAGACTACATTTGGAGCTCTAGTGCGCCTGTCAAATGAGGCGCTAAAACCATCGAGGCTCCAGAGACACTTGAACACGAAGCAACTCTGGATGTGTTGGGAAGCCAAAAGAATATCTAGTAAGGAAACAAGATGGGCTTCAGGCACAACAGAAAGTCATCACAACATTAACAACTCAGTCAAAAGCCTCTTTTAAAGCCAGCTATGTGGTTGCTGCTCGTAGCTCGCTGCAAGAAACCCTTCATGATCGCAGAGGATCTTCTTAGAAAATACGAAGATTGTCCTTGGAAATTTTTTAACAATCAGAAGTGAACCTTAAGTTACAAAAGGATAAGAAACCCTGCTCTAGTCAGTATTTATAGCAGTAGGAGGGTGTGTGTGTGTGTGTTTATGTCATCATCATCAACAGTAACTGTGGTTACGTGGACAATATTTCTTCCATATTTAAATAATTTAATCAGAGATTCTAACTTGACGGTTTACATGGACGCTAAATAAAGTGACCCGATAAGAGGCGTGTAATCTTTCAAGATCTCCATCAAAGTTGTATCAGCCACAGAGCAGTTTAGTTTTGCTGTGGCCATGTTTCTGTCCCTCCTGGAAACTCGTTCACGTCACCTATTGTTTCCCCCAAACATGCACAGAAAGAATAGATTTATTACAATAAGAGAGAAATGATCGGATTAACAATTATTATTAACAATAATTAGCATTTACATGGTTATTAGGCACTAATATTTTCCCCAAAGCTTTACACCACCCCTCTCCACCCGACTGAAACTTCCAGCCAGTCTCTTCTGATTGGGGTGATTACATGAAGCACTTTTATTGGGCCATTATTCCCATTATTAGTGGAACTAGTGTAGCTCATTGATGTGTTTTTAATAGTTTTGGGACAACAATGGAGCTCTGTGGCACAGAAGAATATATCAGGCTTTGCATACACACACAAAACTGTTAGCAGGATCAGTTCCTTGTTACTTTTGGTCTTTGCATGAGATTTGTTGACATTGAAAACATAGAATAGGACCAGACCTCTCCTTACACATCAGGGAAATGCTGTAGTTAGAGTATACAGTATGAACTGAAGCCAGCTGCTCACCATCCAGTGTTGAACTCCACATGTGCATCGAACAGCGCGACGACGGGAGCAGAGGCGGCCCTCCATCCACTGACTCGAGACCTGATCAGTCCTTCCTGCTTGCCATGGTGGACCACCTTGATGAACCCCGGGCTATGCTGAGCGTTGGTCTCCTCCACGAAGCTCTGCAGGTGATCTTTCAGCTCGACTGGAGAGAGAGCAACAAACAAAAACACTTGTGATGTTAAAGCAAACTCAATGAAGCCTGCTGCTGCATTGAGCTTATTGGCTCCACAGTAGACCTGATTAAAAAATTGACCAAAACATGGCCAAATGGACCGACAGTGAAGTCCAGGCTTTATTGAGCGTATATGCAATGGGGAAAATATAAAATATATAAATCTTGTGTATATACCAACTGCTGGCCAGTCGGCTTATGTCACTTCACCGTTCCTAAATTTGGTGCGAATGCAAACAGGAAAAAGCCCTTGAAGGTGGACCCAGTGGCCAGTTCCTCTCAGGGAGTCCACTCCCTAACTACATGTAGAAATATAAATATAACTAAACACTGTCTTGATTGTATTTTGACATGGAAACATCCAACAGATGCTCCCAGATTATGCGAGAGGCCTAAAAGGTTCATATTTAAAAATAAAGCTGTCACATAATCAACCATAAACTGTCTTTCTTCATGAGTGATTTCATATTTGCCTTGCACACATTCAGGTAGACAGACATACACACAAAACTCAGACACACACTCACACACAGACTGCCCAGAGTGAAACAGCAAACGGCTTCATATCCTCGTTGTGATTTCTCTGTGTTGTAATCCGGCCCGCAGGCTACGGCTGCTGCCTTCCAACTCTATTCATTATTACAATCAGCCTGGTTTCTCCAGTCTCTCTGTTTTCCTTTAATGAGCCACCATTTGCTGCTGACCTGGAAGAAAGATGAGCTCATTTAAATCTGGAGTTGGGAGTATTTGAAGAGCACCTTATTGTGCCACACGTGCAGGTGAAGTTACTTCCAAACATGAAAAATCAAGTCATTAAATCAAGCACACCTCCAGTTACCCAATTCATTTTCAGACTTCTGGTCTACACTTTGAAATATGTATGTTACCCAAATGTAGCTGACATTTGAACAACAGGAGCTCTGTTTGCCTTCTGTCCATTAAAAAGCAACACGTGAGAACTGGTGGGTTCAGTGTGAACAAGGAAAATGGTCAGATGATTCTCAGTGGAAAATAGATTGATGCGTTCTCACCATCTGAAGAAATCAAATGGCATTTGACTACCTGTGTACAACCTAATGTTGACAAGTCATCAGATCAGATGTCTTCGTGTTTTAAACATCATTTTGAAATACCATGGTATTAATGAAAACGGAAACGGGATATTTGAACATTATGAAGTTCTACATGTGGTGTTGGCTTGTTCACTAGCCCAACATTAAGTAGGGCTGCAACTAATAAGATTTTTTTGACGAAGCGATGACATTAATCTCTACAATGTCAGATAAGGTGAAAAAAAACCCATCATCATTTCTGGGAACTTCCAGAACTCAAGGTGACATTTACACTTTTTCTGACAAAACCCGAAGACATTCAATATACTGTATAATGGCATAAAACAAAAAAAGCAGCAAAACTCTGCAAACTGCATTGTTGCTTAATAAATGACTTAAAAGATTAATCTAATATCAAAATTATAGCTGATTAATTTTCTGTTGTAAAAAGTAAAAGGTAACAACAGCAAGCCGCACTAGCTGCTCTGTGAGGTTATAAAGCTCATTACAAAGACAACTAAATTGTTGGATGAATGAAAAATCAAGAAACTGCAGTGCTATATGCTACCATCAGAAACATGAACACAACGACAATGCTAACATGCTAATGTTTAGCAGGTATAATGTTTACCATGTTCATTATCTTAGTTTAGCATGTTAGAGTGGTAACATTTGCAAATTAGCACTAAACACAAGGTACAGCTGATGCTGAAAATGATTAGTTCTGCTTGTATTTAATCACAATGCAAAGTATTGGCCAAATTAAACATTTGACCTGATGGTGGCAGGTGAAAGGTCAGGCAGTCACTAAAGTTATTACAGTTCATCCTGTAACATGAATATCTGCACCAAATCTTTGGGGAAATCCATTCCATCATTGTTGAGACATTTCACTAAAAAACAAAAAAGACAACCTCATGGTGATGGTACATGACAGGTCATGGTATCACCAAAGGCATTAGGATACATTGTGTACAGAATTCCATGGCAAATCATCCAGATACTTTTTTTTGTTATGTTAAATGATAGCAAAAACAATTGTCAATTGCAGCCCTATATTTGAATGAATTGTTAAATTGGTATAAGCTGTGATATAGAGATTTGGCTAACAGCGAGGCATCATAATTCAGAGTAAAGTCATAGTGACAGTAATGGAGGTTCGCATGGCTCTGTGGTCTTTGATCAGCACTTTGAGGCTTTATGAATACAACCCCTGATGTCTCTGCTAATTTATTACTCTGGTGGCAATGCAAAATGAGTGTGACTGCATTTCCACTTTTGCCTTTATCTAGCCTCAGTTGACCCGCATTTGTCATAATTATACCATGCACGATCAATAAGCTAAAGTAATGATCATGCACTTTCATGCCCTGAGTTATCTTCCATCAGCTACATTCATAATGAATTACCACCATGCGATTGTTACTCACCGCAAAGCAAAAGCATTACATCATATTTCCCAGATAATTGTTAACTTGAACAGTGGTACCATTAGGAGGGAATAATTTGAGGTAAATATTGAATCTATTCATCCCCCTGGTTGCTTGACAAATCAGCACATGCCTGTGCAGCTACCATAACTAAACGCTGATATATTGTATCACTGAAGAACAGAGGAACAGTGAGAGACCCATAAACTCCGCAGGTGACAGTAGCAGACACAGATTTCCCATAATGGTAATTATAAATTTGGCAGCAGTGAAACATGTTCCATAGTACGTGATGCAATTATTAACGCCGGCCATCTGACAGAGAAGTCGCACCCAGGCCTCGCCTGCGACTGCTGTAATACGTTTTCATCTGTTTTCATTCACCACTGATGTAGCTAATGCCCAAATGCCTGCACATATCCTGATCTTTGTGCACCATCCAAAGCAGAATATAAAATAAGTGGGACATAAATATAGACAGTCTAGGCTGTAGCTCACCTACAGGAGGCAGTACTTAATGTAATTATTCAACTCTAGATCTTTGCCCTAAAATGTGAGGAAAAACTCTTGATCACACGGGTATGAATTAAATCAAATCTTTATTTGGCTATTATTTATTTGCGGTGTTGGCAGAGCAGTAAACAGCAGGTTAGTCCTTCAAGTTCAAATAGGATGAGATTTCTTTGTACTGTCGGATGCCAAAGTTCATCATTGAGAGAAGTAATGAGACAATGAGTAATGAGTCTTTCTCACACTTGAAATATTTTATTCATAAGAAATAAAATACACTGCTGCTCCACTTGATGGAGTACACTCAGGTGTTGACTGCTATGCTACAGTCCTATTTGATCTTGTATGACTAGTAGCCCAAATATTGCTGTATAATGGACATTACTGAGTCAGTTCACTGACTATCTATTCTGGTGGCATTGTGGTGTTTGAGGTAAGAAGATGGATGCCGCTCTCATGTCTGTGCATCCTGTGGATGGATGGAGGTATAAATGAGTGTAAGTAAATCAAAATGTAGGAAAGGTGGCCATGCTGTCCACCTCTCTTAACTAGGATGCATCAAAAACAAGAGCATGAACATATATATCATAAAAGTGAAAACACGAGGATGTTCTACAACTCTTACGGCTGTTGCTGTGGTCATCGACTAGTATGATCTCTTTGAGCAGGCGTGACGGAGTCCTCTGGATGGCCGTGTGGACGGAGCGCAGCAACACCGACAAGGCCTCGTTGACAAAGATGAAGATGATGCTGAGCTGAGGAAGATCTGAAGAATAAGAAATGTTTCTGCACCTGGGGATATGGAGATAAACAGAGAGAATCGGAGGCTGTCTTTGGCATTTCTTAAGAGAAAGATGTCCCAAAATCAAGACTTAAATGACATCATTGTATTAAAGGTGGAATCCATACAGGCAAACACCAGCGCCACACATCTTGATGAATTAATCAATTAACAGTGCACACATCCATCAACTGACTGACCCGTCCGGTCGTAAATCTGGGATCGGCCGGGTGAGGGAGATACGGTCGCTAAGGTAGCCGTTGTAGCCGTAGTAACGGAACTTCCTGAGAGCAACCCTTCGACTCTCGGGGCCCAGGTCGTGACCCCAGCGATCGAACAGCGAGGAGGCGGAGTCTGAGGCAGAGTCTGACGAGGATGCGGCATCTTCACCGTCCTTCTGAGGGGTCTCTGTGGACAGAGAGGTACAAAGTTTGAGGCACTTTGGACAAACAGTTTTTTCTTTTTTAGGAAACATATATTTGTAATTTTTTTCCTGCAGTTCTCTCCTAGACCATTTACTAACCACTGTTCTGCCGGATGCTATGACAGCTACCTGATGTTACACTGTGGAGACATTTAATGACAAATGAACTTCCTTCCGCTCTATTCACAGAGCTTTGCAGGAAAAATGACTGTGGCTGACGCTAAGTATGCTGAGGGCTGAAAGAATCATTTCAGCAGCACAGGGGGAAAGGATGGAACACAAATGCAATGCGCACTAACAGGGATTTTCATTGTCATTACAAATAACTCATTCTGGCAGCTACGCCGACCTTTTTCTGCAGAGGTGCACACAAATCCACTAACATGCCTAAGGAAACTTTTTTTACCAACACAGTAGCTCACTGTTCTGTGCTATGTATGCAACACAGAGCCGATTCCCCTGCATGGTGGAAAACAATGAGAGTAAAAAACATGCTTGAGGCCTGTTAGGGAAAAAAACAACATTTGCAAACAACGGAAAGCATATTTGGTTTGAGATATTTATATTTCATGTTAATTATAGCAGACTAAGAGGCTGCACTCATTCTAGCCCGTCATGAATTGAAACACAGATGAAGAGTTATGCTTTGCAGCTTCCCTGTCACTTGTTGTCACTGCGTTTGGGGCAAAGTAGCAGCAGAAGTAGATTGTCCAAGTCACTGGAAGATGGGGATGAACTGAAATAATTAAGTATTCATGAGACTGAAGCATGCAGAAATTCCTGACCCAGGTGTACAGCTGTTGAAAAGGTGGAAAGTGTATAATCACAAAGTGTTTAAGCCATAAAAATAAAATTTACAATACCAGGATGAGACTCCAGATCAACTTAAGTGCTTTCTACATGCACTTTCAAAACGGCTTATGAATGTCTTGCCTGAAAAATGAAACAGCCCTAATTAGCAATACTTCTCTCATGATGGTCTGAATATTTAAAGAACAGAAATATGAATTATTGTTGCTTTCTGTGTAAGAAAATTTAAACTATAAGGGCAGTGTATGAAAAGTATGAAACAGTTTTGGACAGCCTATAACCGGGCCTTTCCAATGGCAGCAGTTGACAACATCTGTGGGGCTATGTCCCGTTAGTAAGACGTCTGTCCCTTGGGACAGTGTGTGTCGCCACGGGAAACTGGACATCTGACATGTTCTTTTTTAAAGGTCTAAAAGAGTTACTTATTTTTTTAATGTTTCTGTATGCACCTCTAAGCAAATCATTAAAACTCCACAAGCCATCACCCTGACCCCAAATAAATGCAGCTTTATGAAATACCAATAACACACCTGCAGAAATTTGACTGCAATGTATAAACAGAGTTTAATGTTTAATTCATATACCAGTACTGACTGACAGTATAATTAGCCATTCTATCACTGGGGAAAAAGACAATCAGACTCAACAACATCACTTTTTTCTCGTCTTACCTCCAACAGGCCTGCTGGAGGACTGTGAAGTGCCTTCTCTACTTCCTGAGCTGAATGGATTTTTTATTAGTTTGAAAAGCACTACTTCACCCTTTGGCAATAACAAGCTTAATGCTCTCATGGGTGGATTGCCACCTCCCTCCAAGTCCCCTCAAAGCCTCATAATAAGCACCCTAAAAGCACTGCAAATGATACACTTTTCTTGGCCGCAAATGCATTGTGACGCACCGAGAGTTTTCAGGAGTTTATAGTCGCCTCATTCAACGTATACTTTGAAAGGTTTCTCATTGTAGCCAAGGAACTGACAGATGCGTCACAGTGCAACTGCACCTGTGTAGGTTTCTTGATCTCGAGAATAGACAAACAGAGGGAGTGTGTTGTGTCCTGCCCTGCACTGTGTCCGACACATTTCGTAATTAATTTAGAAGGACCCACCTACCCTTTCCAGCATGGCTGGAGGGCATCACGTACCTCGACAGGAAAAGTCAGTGGGAATCAAGTGGAACAATGGTCATAATGTGTGTGTGTGTATGTGTGTGTGTGTTTGTAATGCAGCACCTGCAGCAGTGTATGTCCACTAGTGTATGACCAGTAGTGTCATGCAAGAGTGCATGTGAGTATTTTCCTTAATTTGTGCTCTGCATGAGCGTGTGCTTCACTGATGGCTGTCACAGAAGAGAGCAGGATGAAAGAGAACACACAGTGGCACAGTACAATTCCACAT
>JAVQJF010118666.1:0-26202 GCA_036023855.1 Gadopsis marmoratus
ACAAACACACACACACACACACACACACACACACACACACACACACACACACACACATGCAATCAGAGTCAGTCAGACCTGCAGAGGATCAGCCATGCTAGAGGTCGTCTATGGGCCAACTTGACATTGTCGTCTATAAGCTGATTTGGAACAAAGGGAGAAGTTTAAAGGACAATTCCAAATAGTTTGTACAAGAAAAGGCTTTCTCACTTCACATATATTTCGGTGTCAGTGAAAAAGGCTTTTCACAGATGGGGGAGGGCGTCAATTCATTCTTGGTTCAACCCTTTCCAAATGTAAATAGAAACGGCAATTGATTTGCTAATGACAGAGTATGCACTCTTAATAAGATATAAGGATATAACAACCTTGTCCCTTTCAGCATTGGACTGTTTGGAAGAAGATTGGCTTCCTGAATTGATTAAACTGAAGGTGAAGTGGAGGCAGCCGTGCCGGATGTTGTTTTGTGCTGCGGAAAGATGATTTGAGATAAATGTGATACAGCTGTTTGTGTCAGTGCCGCTTGAAACTGTTGAGGCTAACCAAATTACAATTATTGAATGAGTGGAAATGTACGTCCTTTCACGATATATTACATTCACCTGAATGGAATCAGTGGTCTCGGAAAAAGCGCTCTCCTCATTTCAGTGGAGGATAATGGCTCAGGGTATTTGCGTTTTACATAGACTCTTGCACATGATTTAGTTTCACAATTTAAATCATAGTGTATTTGCCTGCTCCGCTTTTCTGTATATGTACTGTTTCCAATTATTTTAATTTGGCTTTAAGTATTTAAAAAAAAATCTAAAGTAGTGTGTGATTGTATTTTGTAAGGGATTGTTCATACACAATCATATTTGTATTCCGTTGTCGAAAACTAGAAACTTTTTCAGTCATGTGTTCTTTAACACAATAAACAAGACAGTTAATGATTATTATTTATTTCTTACATATGATTTTTTTTTTTGTCCTCCTCCCGTATATCCAACAGCTGCTGTAACATGCAGTACTGGCTGGCACCATTTTAGCATTAGATGATTTATGTTTTCCAGTTGATCTAACCAAACTCCACCACATCTGCTTTACCGTGACTCAAAATCACCGTAGAGCACAGTTTGAAATTACACTTTGCATCAAACTAACATTAACACTCTCCTAATAGTTCCTAATGGGATGGCAATAATAATGACATTCACTCATTCACTCATTGGGACATGCTGTGTATGTGACACAAATGGCATATAAATCCAAATGCAACTGGCTGTAATGAGCAGCTGTTGACGATAATCCAGCTGATAAATGACTTTTAGATGCTTTAAACCCTTCAGCTCCAGTATCTCTCCGTGTGGAGTTTAATTTGAACATGACACCAGGAGACGTAACGAAATATCAGGGAGCAGTGTGGTAGCTTAGTGCACCAGCCACATATTCACAGTGTCTTGTTGATTGAAATCCAGGGAATGGCCTCTCTCTCTCTCTCTCTCTCTCTCTCTCTCTCTCTCTCTCTCTCTCTCTCTCTGTCTGTCTGTCTTGTATTTAATAAAACAGAGAAATGCCGTATGTGTGATCTGAAAAAAAACACAATAGTACCAAAACTGCTCAGAATAATAAACCTGCAGATAACCGTGAACACAATCCGTGGCCTTCCTTCCTTCCGTAGGCTTGCTGTGCTAATCTCCATGTCGTTGCTTTTGCAGTGAAGGTGTGATGGATATAGTGCAAACGCATGCTGGGATTTCTTGCAGCATGCTAGCTGTCGTTGGGTTTCAGCTCTTTCTGACTCTCACACCCTCAATTTCCTCCAGCAGAAATCGGTATGAGTGTTGCCTCTCTGTCTGAGCAGGGTATATGCGGGATGCAGGACTTTTACCATGGCAACCACTAATGCAGTATAGATGCAGGGAGTGAGCCTTGGCTGCTGCTGTAATAATACAGGATTCGTGGAAGGCAGGTGAAATGTCATCCGGGCTGTTGTTTTAAATGAGCAAGGAGTGCTTTTGATGTCTGGTGTGGTCAACACTAAATCCCACTTGGGTCTGCTGTGGAAATAAGGTTCCTGTATTAGTTCAGCACAACAGCATCTTTCTATTGAGTTTCCTTTCAGCAGATTGTAGATGACAAAGGAGTCTCTCCTGAACATGGCTTCCTATATTGCATTATAGCACCACCATTTTTTTATGTCCACTCTGCTAATACTGTCAAGCGTCTCCTTCACATTGTTTCCTATATCGGCTTATACTGGCCAATCCCCTCATAATCACACCCTCTCCCAGGGTGTGATTTCTGTACCCTCCTCTTCCTCCTCTTCACACACTGGATTACAAATGGACAACATTGAAAAGTGGCACCTAACAGGTTTAGCATGAAGTTTTGATTGAAGTAACTTTCTGGTTAATAGCTGTATAATGATTTTTGCCTTCAAAGAAAGTACACAGTATATTCTGTGTTGAATGGGGTGATGCAATGTTTGCATGTCATGTGTAAAAAAGAAAAGATCACAGTGCTCTGAAACATGTAGTCTAGCAAACTAAATAAAATAGCAGATGTACAGAGGTAATGCTGCTTGGTAGTAGATTTAAAGCAAATTCATCCACATTTCTGCACATTATTAAGCTCACAGTCTACTTTATATGTATTTTTATGTATGTAGAATACACAAGTGCTCATTTGTCTAATTTTTCCAGTCAGCAAAATCTAATATTAAATTCATAACCAAAGTGGATGTATTACCTGGGGAAATAAATACAGTATAAACTTGACACTGGTCACAGGTTGAGACATTACAGCGGCAGTTTCCTCAAAAGAAATGACGGGTTTAGTTTGCCCCACTGTGTGAGAGCTATTTTCAAGAAGTCACAATCCTCTATACACGAGAGTGTCAACATTCCTTCCACGTGGCCTGTTTTGTGCACTTCCCTGACCTGTGCTACAGTGTGTGTGTGTGTGTGTGTGTGTGTGTGTGTGTGTGTGTCCCTGTGAGTGTGCGGGGATGGGGGGGGGTTGTTTTGTCTACCCCTATCTATAGCTCTGTTCTGCCCCTTTCTTTCACAGTTAGATAAAGGAACCACACCCCTCCGCACTTGGCCTAGTGTGTGTGTGTGGCATTTTGCTCTCTTGGTATTTTGGGATATCTACATTTCTACTTCCTCAGCAATAGCTACATAACACTAAATACATATACTTTTGCATAAAATCAACATAGGAAGCTCTATAAAAGCTATAATATACATTGCATGAAGGTACACAGGGATATACATAAATATAATGAATGTATATATATGTGTGTATGTATATGTGTGTGTATACTGTATATATATATAATGTATATACTCTATGTATACCCACATTTTGGCACATGCTCCTTTACTGCTCTCTAACTCACAGCATATATACTCATGTACTCATATATTCCTGCATGTATATAACACATACATGTAGGTTCCTCACAATCATGCATTAAGCCGGATGAATGCACAGGTCAGGATATTGTTGGTTCTTTCAAGGTGTGTGTGTGTGTGTGTTTATGGTGCAAGCAAGTAACAATGATGCCATCCCCTGTGCTTTTCTTATTTTATAATATTCTATAGCTCGTTTCTGTTTTAAAACTGTAAGACACACATGCAAAACATTGTGTTGAACCATTTATTAAGTCAAATATGTACTTGGACTTTGTTCAATATTAGAACCCTGATGATGTTTTAGTATGAGGACTTAGTCAGGCTAGCTCCATGACGACATTTTTCAAGACCAAGGCTTCATCTTTACCCAACGAACATATTCAAATTATTAGTTGATTATTTAAAGTGAATTGACCTCAGCCCTCCTCGGTGAATGATGTTGGGTAACAGCAAAATACTACCAGCAAAGATACACAATATTTCAATCAGTATGTAAAATCTAGAAATCAACCTACAAGTGAGCATTTGACAAAATATTTTGACTGCTTAGAATAAATATTGTATATTGTATTCCATCCATGATTTGTTTTTAGATGACAACAAAGTAATATTTTACAAGCTATTTATGAACCACATTTATTTAGACACAAACAAATGTGCCATTGTGATTTCATTATGCATTTTTCTAAAACCTGCTGTCTTGACGTGCATCCCAATCTACATTTATCAATAAATTACAGGTGTAAATACTCGTCCAGCGAACTCCTCACGCTGCCACCATGGAGCATGAAACAGCCTGTCCAGCTGGAAGAACAAGTGCTGTGTGGGCACCCTGAAGTGGTGCAAACACTAGGTCATTGGAGAGCCACACTGTGTTTGGGAACAGAGCATTCTGTGTTATTTCAGCACAGCCTGTTGGATGGAGGGCCATTTCACAGGCATTACGGATTAATCTTTGGCAGGATCTCGCCAGGATCTGACAAAATTGGATGTTTAACCTCACGTGTCCTAGAGCTGAGAGTTCTCTTGTGATAAACCAGGATAGAGAGGATTGAATCTGACCCACATTGGGTTAAGCATCACACACTTCTAAATGCATTCAAACTGACTCCTGAATGAAAAATGAAAATATAGAGAGTTTACACATCCATCCTCAGCTGACTCCAAAACCTGAGAAAATTATTAAATTCACATTTTATTCCTCTGATGTATTACTCAACGCAAAAAGAATACGATAATGGGCTCCCCGACTAGTCTTTTTCCAGAATATACTTTATTATTTTTGTTATAGATATATTTTTGAATATACAGTAGTGTTGTAGTTTCTGCACTTATCCTCTTTCACTTAATGTCTGTCTAGCTACTCTTTAACACACCAAAAAACAAATGAAAATTAATTTTGACTTTTGAGCGAGCCACCTGATGTCCTGCTCGGGTAAAAAAAAAGTGACCTTTTCAAATGTACAGCTGTATTTATTACTCCACCTTCCTGTTGTACACAGAAAAACAGGTTCACAGCTGAAGCCTCCCATCTCTTCCTTCACTTATTATAAACTGTTATGTTGGGCTGAGTGTAGAAAAGTTACATGTGATTGACAGGTCTGAATTTAACAGGCATGATGCAAGTTAACATTTCACAGGCAGAAAGAATTGTATAGGCCTCGAAGATGTGTCTATGATCAATTCCTTGTAAACACCAATAAAATGCACACTATGAATGAAATTACATGAATGTGATTTTCCTTCTTGCATTATCAGACACAAACATAAAATCTGATGCTGCTTATCAATGAAATACTTTGACACAGATACACTGAATGTATAGACAGTTTGCTCGATTCAGAATGAGTTTCACAGACATCACAGATTAGATTTAAGTAGGATTTTCATAGAACGTAAATCAGATTTTTAACCCTGTGCTCTTAATCTAGACCCCGTGGTCACAGACGGATATATGGTGACAATCTGGTTCTCATTAAAACTTTATTGTACCTTAAGCCCAACTCTGTAACCGCAGTGTTGGACCATCTCTTCAAACACTCTTTTTTTTTTACATTATTTATTCATTGGGCTTTTGCTAGGTATTGTGTGACAGAAATAACATACAGTTTTGATTAATAATAAATCTGTCATGGCTATATATTACATTTTGAAAGGTCTGTAAACACTGGAGTAAAAGTCGGCTGCATTTTGATTTATGATGAGTTAACCTGGTTCCATCCGATAAAACTCGTACAGCATGTGCAATATAAATACACACACACACACACACACACACACAAAATGAAATATGCTCTTCTACTCTAATATAAGCTCTTCTGATTTTTGTGTTGCACTTGCAAATTCAAGGTGGGAAACAATGAACTTGAAACATTAATCATGATCAGTAATATAAACAGCTGCATTTTCAAGATGGTTTTGAAAGTGTTTATATTCCTAGAAATGCTCTTTTAGGTTGGGGAAGCTCTGTTTGCACTTGTGAGCAGGTGAACTGCTGTAAAGATTATCATCTAACAGGCGTGATGATGTCAGACACCTCATGTACCATTCTCTGTGTTCAGTGATACAGTGTTCATGATAATATGTTTTAATATAGTTTGTCGTAGATTCCTTTTGTTTTTTTTTCATTGGCACCCATAACCACAGTCTTTATTGTTTGATATTAATAATATATACTAGAAAGGTTGGAAGCTAAGTGCCTTGCTCAAAGACAAGAGTTAGTATTTGAAATGCAAACCAGCAAACTTCTGGTCACCAGCCTGTCTCCTAACCATTACACTACCTTGTCACAGTATGTTTGGCAACATAATCAAAATATCTGCAACCCAGAATGTTATGTCATCCTGTTTTCTTGAAGCCCCTAGTTGTGCCATGATTTTGTACCTGTTTGAATATATCTGCGTGCTCCTGTGATATGACGTGACTCCATGAACCGAGCCATTTCATTTCACAAAGCAAGGCTGTATATTAAACTGACTGACAGCAGTAATTCTCACTGTGGTTTGAAAGCCATTCAAAAAAAAAAAAATCAATCACGCTCAGTTACCGTAATATTCCATGTTGCAATATAATGACACAGGGTGGACTCATTCTAGGTGATATATCATATATTGTATATAGTGACTGTGTTGATGTAATTCCTATCCAGGGACTGCTGAATTGGCTGTTTTGAATTAGAGTGTGGCTTTCAGTAACCTATTCCACCCACATACTGTAAATAACTGTTAATGAAATATCCTGTAGGCAGATGACAAGACAGGATTTTACCTTTGTTTGACAATGAGGTAGCTTATTACCTGCTTGCCACCTTTATAACACAGAGATTAAGGGACCAAACACTGACTATAGGATTTGTAATGTATATTTAAATTTCCTATGTGGCCTATCCACTAACTTACTTAATACTGAGCCAAATAGAAAGTCATCTGAAAATTAATAGCCACAACTCTGTGATCTCAGACTAAAGAGGAGATCACACTATTCACTTGAAGGACTTCGGCTATGCCCATAGATCACTAATAATGTTAATGACTGAATGTGCTTTCTAATGGAGTCAGGAAATATGATTAATCTAATTCTACAATATTTTGAAGAAATAATCCTATTAACAATGCATGCATTGTTCAATCAATTAAGTCTATAATACAGTTGCCTGAACTCTTCTTTCACCCAAACTGTGAAAACAGTAGTAATGAATCACTTCATTTAAATATTTCCTTAGAATGTGAGATTTGATTTAATTTACAAACTCAAGTGAGCAATCAACAACTCTCTAGGAATCACTGACAAGCTCACACATTCATCACAAGGTGCTCCAACCTTCTGAATGGCTTTTTCTTTATTGCCTGTAGGCCTAATCACACACTTGTGTTTGGGAAACTCATAGCCAATGAACTTCTTGCTTAACTTATACATAAACCTAAACAATTTGAATGGCCTACAGCATGTCCACTGTCTATTGATTGACTTGAAGTGTAATAAAAAATATATTTCCTTGATTTTGTTATTTGCAATGTTTATTACTTATTATCATCATTATTTATCATCATTTGACTCTTGGCACAATCTAGTTTTCTGGCCGGCAAATAAATGTATGGTAGCTCAAATGAAACCCACATTTTGTCTCTTGGAACTGACTTTTCATTTCTTGTGCTGATATTGTGGACTATTTTAACTTGTTTAATTTGTTTGGTCTATTGGAGCAGGGCAGTACTGGGGATAGAAGTGGTTCTGTTTGCATTAAAATCACTGTATAGGTGAAGGAAACAATCCAAGAGTAAACTTAAGGAATCGGATTTCCCTTTTCTAGTCTGCCGGAACTTCATTCAATTGTGTATTCATGCTCATGCCGTATACATTGATTTGGGCTTGCTTTAGTTTATTAAATCAACTAAAACTCACAACTTCGCCATCTAGTCATTATGCTATGTAAGTATATATGTGGATACGCGTAAGCGAGACACGAATTAAAGAGTTATCTGATTTTAATTTCTATTTTATTCGCGCACACGGCAGAATATGTGACCACTGGAGGTGTTCTCCGGTCTATATAAAAGCGCCGCCATCTTACATTTTTCAGTCACTGCTGTCCCGGCGAAGCGTGTCGTGATTGCGGAGGGAGTGGACTGGGGCTCCCCGCTGACGCTCGTCTTCACATTCTCCTTGACTTTTTCCATTTCTAAGTGGTTTTTACTCTCCAGGATCCAAGTGGACGGACTTTCTGTGTTGACAAGGGTAGGCTTCAACATTCAAACTATCGGCTCCACTCAGTTTCTCCCCCTTCTCTTCTCGGTCTCTCCCTGAATGCCAGCAGGAATTGAGACTGTTGTTGTGTGCGGGCCGGTGGGGATGCTCCTGCCGCAGCCAGTGAGCCAGCTGCTTTCACGGCAGATATTTGGGATATGCCGTCCGCCTCCTAATGGGAACATGCCTATTTTTCACGCTATACTCATTAGCTTCATGACAACAGGGGGTTTGTCTGGGTAATATAGACAGTAGTTAGCATTAGCTAGATGTACCCGTTGGATTTCATTGCCTTCCAGTTTATTCGGGAACCGTAATTTGGGAGTAAACGCCGATGTTGCGCCCTCGCTTGTCTTGAGTAGTTGATGTTAGCTCACGTTAGTTAGCTTAACTATTAGCCCACTTGTGCCGCTGGCGACATTCCACTATTATGACTAATTTGGACTTTAGTTTCGCCGTTTGGTCGGTTGTTTTCGCAGCCGGTTGAGCGTAGCGGAGACTTACTCTGGGGTGAAGATACACGCGCGTGGAGCCCGGTGTACGGTGGCCATGTGTTACAGCTTTACATGTTGAAAACTAAGTTAGCAAACGCTAATTAACCTTAGCAACGTCACGAAGACTGCTGCGGCGGGTGGACGACAGCGCAGACATTTCGTTGAAAAGTTCAGTCGCTGAAATCCGCTAAAAAGCTCTAGTGTTGAATCGAGCTCGTTGCTAGCAGAATCGCGCCAAACTATTTTATTTTTTTTATTATATTTAAGATTATTTAGGGTCACGGGCCCGCGAGAGTGTGTTTTCTACTCGTCCCTTTTTAAACAAAGAGCGACAAATTCCTCCCAGCCGCTGTGCTTCGGGAGGAAGACGAGGAGGAGCCAGAGTGTGAAATTTGAGTCGGTGGTGTTGGAGCAAGAAAGTCAGTCAGGGGCAGCTGTGGTGTCTGGAAGAGGAGGGGGGTCAGTACACTGTTATCTGGATAGTTGGTATGTGGTGGTGTTTTTTTATTAATCTTATTTTGGGTGTTGACTCATTAGCATGGTGCCTCTGCACAGCCAGAGGTGTGTGTGTGTGTCGCTGCTGGAGAGGGACTGGCGGGAGGCGTACAAAGTTAAACACCTCGCTGATGCCGAAAACGAGCGACAATGAAGGCTTCAGTTGAAAAGGCTGGTTTAAAAAAAACAAAAAAAAGGACGACGTGGTGGCGAGATTTTTATTTTTATTTTTTACATGTCACTGAATGTTTCCAATTCATTGGAAAGTGAATTGGCAATTAAACTTAGAGATGAAGCCGCGGCTGGAGGGGGGGGGGGCTCGACTCTCTTTCTACATTTCACAAATAATTGAACTCGCATCAGTCTCTGGTGTTTCCATGCCCCACTGATCTTTGCGGCTCTGGATTGTTTTAGAATGGGTTGAATATATATACAGTTTGTTCGTCTTCCTGCGCCCCCTCAGCGAAATCCCCGATCAGATTACACAACGGAACAAAAACAAACTGTCGAACCTGTCATCTTGTCAGCAACATTTTCTTCTAACGGTGCATAAACATCTTTAAGACGGAAGGAAGGGTATGTGCAGGCTATATCCGACACCAGTAGTGCTGTGTTTTGCGGTAATCCACTTGCAAGACGAGATTTACTGTGACTCTTTTGTAGTGGTATCACAATTACCAAATACTGCACTCTCTCTCTTTAGAGTGACCCACCTATGCGTCTGCATTCGGATGGTAATTTGTATGCAACTTGTAGGCAGATTTGTTAAATGCATGAACCTATCGGACAATAGTGACTTTCATTTAAACTCTTGCATATATATATTTCTGATGCAATCACCCATGTCCTTATGAGGTGGCAAGGAAAGGATCGATCACTTTGTATAAATAAAGGTTTAGTTTAACACCCATTGGCTAAAGGATTTCAAGCAATTGCATTCTTTTTGAATACATCTTCAATGATTTTTGTATGTGCTTTTGTACAATTCTTAACCTACTGGCTCTTAGACTTCCATTTGAAGTAGATTGATAAATATTGAGCAGAACCAGGGAAAGGTCATCATCATGTGGACGTTGCTTGGGACTTTCCTGGAGCTCCTGTTTCTCCATGGGCATCCATCATTTTGCAGCTGAGGCACAGACCAAACACTGCAGCGGCTGCAGGCATTGAGCTCATTGTATTGTTGGCAGCCAGCAGTGAGAGCTGCTGCTGACCCTGCACATTACATGGCCAACACTGAAGCCTGTGGCTGCTCTTGTCTCTCTGCTTGTGCCGACAATGCAGCTTGTTTGGATCATTTACTCAGATCTTTTGAACTCGAGTTTTTTCACTTGGCTGTGCAAGGGTTCAGATGGATTTAGTTCCTCTTCTCACTTAATATATTCTTCTAACCCAAGTGCTGTGTATTTCTTCTAACAAATTAATTTTATATAATTATTTAAATGCCACTGCATGTTGGGAAGACTATAAAAGTAAGCCACAAATGTCTGCAGGCCAAAACAGTGATTTGAAACAATTTGGAGGAAGTGTTTCATATGCTAATTTATTTATTTTTAAATGGCAATATGATACTGTCTTCTTGACACAAGGTAAACCGACAGATTGGCTCTGCTTTGAATTCCAGCTCAATAAATACATATGACTTTCAACCCTCCTATTATTGGTTTATTTATAGTTTCTATTTAAAAATGAGAGAGATACTATTCACACTGCAGTGATCTGAGGATTATTCTTAATGTTAACTGCATTTGCAATTTTTCTTTAGCTTGAAGGCGTTTAAAAATGCAAGATTTCCCACATAGCTTAAACTTCATTCACGCTTGCTTAGCCAGCAACTTGGGAATATTAGACAGTGTAGGTGTCACCATGGACCCGTAATCACCTTTCTATTTTATTTGTGGGAGTTGAAATGGAATTATAATGATGATGGTTGTCAGTTATTTGGCTTCATGCCTAATCCTGATTGAAATTTCCTCTGTGCAATTTAGTAAGAACTACATGTGGGGAATTCTGATGGTTCAAAGAGCCATGGTTGCTACCTTGTAGGAGACAAATCAAGTCTCTTACAGAAGATTTTATCATGGTTGAAGTAATCTTTTCTTGATTATTTATATATTTTCTGCCTTTGTGTACAAACAAGGTCCTAGCTGTGCTTCGTGCAGCTCTGAGCCTGTCTATGTTAGGACTTGTTCTCTATGCTCTGAATAGAGAGAGCCTTGTTATCTGCTCTGAGACAGCGTTAAAACCAAACCTCCGAAAGGAAATAGTTGTGCTGGGTTCACCTTTATGTTTTGTTTAACATTTGTCGTTAAACCATTGTTGAACTGTGCATGAACGGCATGTTTTTTTTGACTGTATTCCCGGCAGTGAAACAGACTGAAGTACACTATTCCTAGTCATGCAGTTCTGTGCTGGAACAGCCTGTCATTTTAATGTTGTGCTGTAATTACACTTCACTTCATAGGGCTCTGTGTGTATGCACATTACCTTGCCATCTATATTCTCATTTGTGTTTGCTAAGAAGATAAAATACCTCTTTAATGGATCTATCCAAGCATAGCTTCATGTGACTTCCTCCTCTGCCTCAGCTCCCTGAGGGCGCATGCCTCAATTCATCCCACATAATGTGACCAACACAACCATCTGACTCTGGTGACTGGTGTGTCACTCATTAGTCATCTGGTTTCAATTATGGCTTTTAACTGGACCAAGCACAATTCGACATATTGGATTTTACTTCTGGTTTCAAAGAAACCTCTCGTTCATATGTTTGTGGCCAGGCTGCTAGCCTGATAGCTAGAACTCTTATGGTAATGACTTGCTTTGTGTTAACAGAGTCTGACTTTAGGGTTAGGCTGCCATTTGTGTGTCTAAATTGGAGACCAGACGTTGTATGTTTGCCCATCAAAAAACTATCATCGGCTCAGTTTCCAAAGCCAGATGTAAAGACCCACATTTTCCACCAGTGTGAATGATAAATGGTTCCACTGTGCGCTTTGATTGGATGTTTGATTTTGTATGCAGCCTTGAATGGGACATATGGCTCCCATTAGGGCAGGGCTAGGTTATGTGAGGGCAGGGCTGTAAAGCTCGGGATGGTGTGTGAACAGTGAATTAGAGTTGGTGCGTTTGTGGTTGGAAGCAGCAGTCTTGGTGCCTGACTAAAGATTGTTTTAATGACACAGCTGAGCTGGTGTGGTGTGGGTGTGAGAGGAGGGAAGTCATTCAGAGCACTAGTTTAGCTGTCCTTAGGTCTCTGTGCAAATTGGCAGCTATTTAACTTCATTCACTGGCGCTCTTACCAGCCTGTTTTGTTTCTTTTACACCACTATGCATTTACCACTTCTGTTTGTACTTTGTAGGCCATTTAGCCTTCGGTTTGTGCTTTATCGTTTTCAATGGATTTAATGATATTGTAGATAAGTCCTCAAGAAAAGCTATAAAATCTGTAGAACAAAATAGTGAGTAGTAACTACAGTGGTAATCTTGTGTATCTGTTTCAGGCTGTTTGTATGGTATTGGATAGCATACACTGTAATCTTTGTCGGATACCAAATTGTTGTCTGCTAAATGTATTCTGCAAGCCATACTGCATGTCACTTAACTTTTGGCCATAAAGGTTTAATCGGAGGAAAATAAATAAATAATCGGCACTCAGTATTGTTTGGATATGTGGAGACATAGTGAACTGTTTTTGCTTCGTAGAGAGGCTGGTCTCTCTCTTTGACAGCTAGCAGCTAAATGCAAGATCTCTGAAAATGAAAGGTCCAAGAGTCAGTGTTGGGAGGTAGCACTCTTCTACAAAAGAGAAGATGCAGTTTTAAGGGATGTTTTAACATAATTTGGTAATGTCGATTAACCCTCTCTGGCAGAACCCTGTACTTCCTTTGCAGTGAGTCTTTTCAAAAGTAATTGGCCTGTTCACTGGCAGAGATAATTTCTTGCGTTGTGATTTATTCTATTGCAATCTCCAAATCAGAACTAATGTCCTTACTTTCAAAATGATCACACAGACTTGAAATATCAAATATCACAAAGTTGCCAGTCCCTACATCTGGCCGTACGATGGTAGCGCATCCTCTGGTACATCAAGGCTTCTGACAAGAAGTGGCTGCTCAGAATTGGAATGGAACAACGCATCTACTTTCCATGGGAACAAATGAAAAATAATGCTCCAAAACCAATTTAATTTCAGATTTTACTTTCATTAGCAATATTGGTTCATAGCTTGCCGACACAAGGCTGGAGTAACTATAGGTCAGCCTTTTAGTCTCTAGTACTGCGGTTGCTCTGTCGGGCAAGAACGTCATGCTTGTGTCAAGAGCAGCTGAAGCTTCCTGTATGCCATAATAGAAATATGATGAAGGTATAATCTTGTTCTTAATGGGTTTTCACAATATTGTTTAACAAATGTGGGCACAACTGTAGCCATGTCACATGACAGTCAGGCCATTGAAGTCTTTTGGTGTAGTAGCCTTGTTTTTTTTTTTTTCATGTGTGACCTGTATATTCTGTGGAACCAACATACTAAGTCAGCAGGTCTGTGGTCTTCACTGCAGTAAAGTCGCTCTTGTGGTTGGTCACCTACATTACCTCTAGTATGAATCAGTTCATGGCTCCTTTGTTGCCATACCCGTATTTTCCTCCCAGTGTGCTGTTTAGCATGTCCATACTGCTATGCCTGATTGAAAAGGTTTTGGTCTCTCTTTTCCTGTAGAATTTCTTTCAATAACCAGACATTTGACGCAGACGTTTGAAAGGGATTTTTGAGTCTATGGATATACAGCCCGTTTGTCTCATTTTAGCTAGGATTTTCTTCTGCATTTTTCCCTTTTTTTTTCTTTTGTGTTACTGTCATAACATTTACTTTTGAGTATGAATTGAAAGAAATACCGCTTTAAATTTTCCTTGTTTCTTTTCTGAATTAATCCCCTCACTTGCTCTACCTCTCCCTTTCCTTTGCCTGTGTTTACTTTCCTGCAGAGTGTGGTTTCAGCTTCAAAGCTGAGCGCATATGTGTATGCCCGCCTCCCTCCTACCTCTTTTCTCTCCACCCAATGCTCAACTTCCCCTGTCCTTCCTCACCTAAATAGTTGCTAGCTGCTTCACTTAATGGTGGCTTTGTGTGCAAGCTGCTACCGTTTGCATGTCTGGCTCTAACAGAAGAGGAAATCCAAGAGGTAGGAGGCAGGAACGGGAAGAATGCACTGGAAAGTCGAGGTCGTTTCGAAGCACAACAATTAAGTTCTGTTTGTCTTCCTTTACCTCTGCTGTGATCTTTTTGTGTTAGTTAACTGGCTGATGTTTGACTGGAGGGGAAAAGGACTTGCAGTGTAAGAATGATGGAATGTGAGGTGCAGTTTGACTGACTGCTTTATATTATTTTTTATGTTTCAGATCAGGAAGCTGTGTCGGCTGCAGTTTGAGAAAGGAACATGGCTTCCCAAGGTGAGTGAGCACCTCCTTGCTCTCGGAAGCTTCCAGTTCATTATTTATTGCAATTAAATTTGATACTAAAATTAGGATTCTGAAACTGGATTAATTGTCATCCTACACCTTGTTAATAGTAGTGTAGTCACTGTTTAGGTGTTTATATCTGTACGATTTCCTTGGCGTTCCCCTAAAATGAACTCCACACTATTCCTTAAAAATTACAAAGTTGCCTATACCTGTTAACAATAAAATACAGGGTATCAGGGAGGTATTAAATCAGTTTAGCAAAAATTAAGACCCATAAATTATTAAAACTTCTTAATTGGCATTTTATGAGGTATTTTTTTGGAACATAGATTCAGACAGACTGCCAAGGCCTATATGATTTTAATATCATTTATGGCCAATGTTGTTTCTTAGGCCAAATAGAAATGTTTAATGAAAATGTTTTTTGTGTGAGTCTATTTTATTAAACCTTATCTTTGGGTTAGTCACTACTTTAGTTTGAATTATGTCAAACTAAGACTGTTTTGCAGCCTCGAAATGAATGTGCTGGTATAGTTCTGTAAATGTAGGTGTGTTGCCGATAACTAGTTATGCGTTAGTCTTAAATTCCAGACCTTTCAACACTTTTTAACTTCACGATGTCTGCATATGCCCTGATAACTTCACGATGTCTGCATATGCCCTGATATAAAGCAAATTGCATATGTTGATCTTCTAATTGATCTCTTTCCAGCTGATCTGATGGAGCTAGACATGGTCATGGAGCCAGACCGTAAAGCAGCAGTCAGTCACTGGCAGCAGCAGTCTTACCTGGATTCAGGCATCCATTCAGGGGCCACCACAACCGCTCCCTCCCTCAGTGGGAAGGGCAACCCTGAGGAAGAGGATGTCGACAACCAGGTCATGTATGAGTGGGAGCAGGGCTTCAACCAGAACTTTTCCCAGGAGCAAGTACAAGGTAAGTCGTCATACTTTAAACAAATTGTTTTGAGGAGGAACAGTTTACTGGATATAAAAATCTTGGAGCAGTGGTTCAACTAGCAGTTTGAATTCAGCTGTATTAACAAAGCTGTTCTCATGTCTCTTCTAGACATAGATGGTCAGTATGCTATGACGCGTGCTCAGCGGGTGCGTGCAGCAATGTTCCCAGAGACTCTTGAGGAGGGCATGCAGATTCCCTCTACGCAGTATGATGCAGCAAACCCCACCAATGTTCAGAGGCTAGCAGAGCCCTCGCAAATGCTCAAACATGCTGTGGTCAATCTGATCAACTACCAAGATGATGCTGAGCTGGCAACCAGAGCCATACCAGAACTCACCAAACTACTCAATGATGAGGACCAGGTAGTTGGCCATGAAAACTGGCTCAGAACTTTTGCTTTGTTGTCTGTACTGTCATCCCCTAACATCTGTGTGCGTCGCTTCCAGGTTGTAGTAAACAAAGCAGCAGTGATGGTCCACCAGCTTTCAAAGAAAGAAGCTTCTCGCCACGCCATCATGCGTTCCCCTCAGATGGTGTCAGCTATAGTCAGGACCATGCAGAACACAAACGATGTGGAGACAGCTCGCTGCACTGCAGGAACACTCCACAACCTGTCCCACCACAGAGAGGGGCTGCTGGCTATTTTCAAGTCTGGAGGAATACCAGCTCTAGTTAAAATGCTTGGGTATGTGAAAGGATGGCACAATACCGGATTTGGATGTTTTGTTTTTTGCTTTGATTTCTAGTACAGGAAGAACTGTGGTATCAGCACAATTTCATTTTCTCATTATAGACTTTGATAAGAGAAACGGGGAACATTGCAGCAGGTTAACTCATCAAAGGCAGGATGTAGGGAGGAAGGGCCTTTTGAGAAACCTAATCCAATCCATACTGTATCTAGTTGTGGTCATTTCCCAGTGGGACAGCAATCTAATGATGTTTTGTTTATTTTGCAGTTCACCAGTGGACTCTGTCCTGTTCTATGCCATTACTACCCTCCACAACCTCCTCCTTCACCAGGAAGGAGCCAAGATGGCTGTCCGTTTAGCTGGGGGTCTACAGAAAATGGTGGCTCTGCTCAACAAGACTAATGTCAAGTTCTTGGCCATCACCACTGACTGTCTCCAGATACTGGCCTATGGAAACCAGGAAAGCAAGGTGAGGGAGTTAGTGGCAGGTGTGTGGTGAGAGGGAAATAGTGTTAAACCTGGTATTACATGAGCATGAAATCCCCTGACATTTTGTGTGCTCTCTTGATGTGCAGTTGATAATCTTGGCCAGTGGTGGCCCCCAGGCATTGGTCAACATCATGAGGACGTACACCTATGAGAAGCTGTTGTGGACCACAAGCCGTGTTCTCAAAGTTCTGTCTGTCTGCTCCAGTAACAAGCCTGCCATCGTAGAAGCTGGTATGTTGGGGTCTCTTAAACATGAATGTGTTTGCAATATGAGCTTCAATGTCATTAAACATATACTGTGTATTCGTAGGTGATTTTAATTTTAAATACATTGATACCACAGCAACGCAAACACATTTGTCATGTGTAAATGACACCAATTCATTCCATTGTTGTCCCTCTGTCCAGGCGGCATGCAGGCTCTGGGACTCCACCTGACGGACCCCAGCCAGAGACTGGTCCAGAACTGTCTCTGGACTCTCAGGAACTTATCAGATGCTGCCACCAAACAGGTGATGAGTATTGCTCCATGTACCGATATATTTTTATTTTATTTTTTTGTGGTTGGGGAAAGACATTCCCAATAACTTGGGAGATGCAGGAGCCTACTTCCTCCCCTCTGAGCTCAGCAGAAAGATGAGAAATGCACTTTAAATGTATTGGTTGAAATTCATCTTGGTAGCAAGCATTCACTCTTCTCTTGATACTGTGTAGCCATCCTTTCTTTCTTCCCAACTTCATGGATATCTTTCTCCCCAGGAGGGAATGGAGGGTCTGCTAGGAACTCTGGTCCAGCTGCTCGGCAGTGACGACATTAACGTGGTGACCTGTGCGGCTGGCATCCTGTCTAACCTGACCTGTAATAACTACAAGAACAAGATGATGGTCTGCCAGGTGAGTACTCGCTGTTTAAATCGGTTTACTATGTAGTCTCTGTTTTTATATACTCTAACATATTCCTGTGTGAATTTATAATTAAAGATTAAACTGATATTTCCTCATTTACGATTTAAGTTAATCTCTTATACCCGCTGTTCCTCGTAGGTTGGAGGTATTGAGGCGTTGGTTCGCACCGTGCTTCGGGCCGGAGACAGAGAAGACATCACAGAACCAGCTATATGTGCCCTGCGTCACCTCACATCTCGACACCAGGATGCGGAGATGGCACAGAATGCAGTCAGACTGCACTACGGCCTGCCGGTGGTTGTCAAATTACTGCATCCACCATCACACTGGCCTCTTATTAAGGTAAACACTGTCAAAAGCAGTCGGTCAAATAAGCAGTTCTTCATACGGTCAGCCAATCCTGACTGTTCTTTTAGTAGTGTGTAAAATGATTTTCACTGAAAACACTGACACCTTGAATCTAAAGTAAAGGGCTAAACCTAGCTTTAAATGCCCAGTATTACTTCTGTGGAAAGGTGCATTGAGAATGCAGTGCCTTACTGCTGGAAGTTGCTTAAACCTGTAGTACATCTACAAATCCTGCTCTTGTTTTGGGCTCAGTCCAATGTAGAAGCAGCAAAATACACCTGAGTGACGAGCCCTGACCGCTAGGTTATTGTACTTTATTTGTTCTGATGCACAAAGATGAGCATTTGTACATGGTTTGTTTTTTTCTTTCGGTGGATAAAAAAAAAAAAAAAAACTAGTCCCAAATTACAAACACAATCCACTTGGTCAGAAGGAAAGGATGTATTTTAAATTCTTGATGTGTACCTGAAACCAACTTTTGGCTGCGATTCTTGATCACATGTGCCTAATGGCTACCTAAAGTTGACAACAGGCATAATTTACATTCAAATCTGTATCCATCAGGCAACAGTCGGTCTGATCCGTAACCTGGCTCTGTGCCCTGCAAACCACGCTCCTCTGAGGGAGCAGGGGGCCATCCCCAGACTGGTTCAGCTGCTGGTCAGAGCACACCAAGACACACAGAGACGCACCAGCATGGGAGGCACGCAGCAGCAATTTGTGGTGAGAGCGCACACATGCTTTTACACTTTGAACACACTTCCAACAAAATACGAGCATGGCATGATTAATGGGACATGTAGCGCAAAATTCATACACACGCAGACAGCCCAGCATAAATTAAACCTGGCCTAGAACCGTCATGTTTGGTATTGACCAGTTGTGCTGCAATTATCTTAGCCACATCAGAAACTGAACGTTTAAACTGAACTACTTGTTTTGTGCTCTGTCATTAGGAGGGTGTTCGTATGGAGGAGATTGTGGAGGGCTGCACAGGAGCACTTCACATTCTGGCCAGAGACGTCCACAACAGAATAGTCATCAGAGGACTCAACACCATTCCACTCTTTGTACAGGTAAAACATTTGTCAGCTAAGTGTTATTTTGCTGTTCTTGTGTTGTCATATTGCAATAATCCCAGCACATCATTAAAGTAAACTAGTGAAATTAATATTGATCTTCAACGGTGCTACAGATTCCAGGGATTCTACACTCTAATGTGATATTGTTTCAGGTGTCATTTTGGTCCCTATTCAAATAGGGACCACAAATATTAGAAATGTCATTTGGAAAGTCACGTTGAGGTAGTTGGAAGAGAGAAAATATTCCTGCCATGTTAATTTATTTTACCACCTGGTGTGTGCGCTTACATTCAATGAATCTCTGCTTGTTGCATCCTTTCAGTACTGTGAAGGCTGAGAAAATTTTTCTAAGCAATCATGTCTGTTTGTGTGTGCAGCTGTTGTATTCTCCCATTGAGAACATCCAGCGTGTAGCAGCAGGCGTCCTGTGTGAGCTGGCCCAGGATAAAGAGGCTGCGGAGGCCATCGAGGCTGAGGGAGCCACCGCCCCACTCACTGAGCTATTGCACAGCCGCAACGAAGGAGTTGGTGTGTTCGCAAAACACATTCATTTTACATATGGCCATCTTTCACACAGTGGCTACTAGCTAGGCAGATGAACCAGTCCAACTGAGAAACACTGACACTTAGATTGTTGTCCATGGAAGTTTTCCATGGACATGAAATACATTGATGTAACAGTTACCATGCCGATACCTGGCCTCATCTGTGATAGCTGTAGCGCTGCTTTGTAATTGTTTTTTGACTAATGTGTTGACCCTCCATCTTCCCTCAGCCACCTACGCTGCAGCAGTTTTGTTCCGTATGTCAGAAGACAAACCCCAAGACTACAAGAAACGCCTCTCTGTAGAACTCACCAGCTCGCTCTTCAGGACGGAACCAATGGCCTGGAACGAGGTATGAAGCACTCAAAATCAGCTTTGGTCTTGAATTGCTAATAAATGTGTTTGTACACAAAACACCTGGGGTGCTCGTGCACCAAAGTTAACTTCAAAATGTAAATCAAGACCAGCATAACTAACTGGTCTGCCTGAAATCCCACTCATCCTTGTCTCTGTATTACTCTGCAGACTGGAGACCTGGGTTTGGACATTGGAGCTCAGGGAGAGCCTCTGGGCTACCGACAGGAAGGTAAGTCACGTCCTCACCTCTTGCTACCTGGCAGGCTCACAGGAGAAACGTGGGAGGGGGGGGCAAGTATGTCACAGCAAATGCCAGAGCTGTTAGGCTGCAACAAAAACCTTTTTTTTGGAGATTTTTCTGTTACTAATTAGGTGTACAGTCAATGCCTTTTCTATTCTGGGTGGCTCTGTTCTTCCTGCTGTTAGTTTCTCTACACCCATGGACCTTCTCTGCCCGCCATGAGTTGATAGGCAACTAAATATTGTCAAAAGCCAATGACTGTGCTCAATCTGTCCAATGTTAAGGTTAAAGGTTGTGATAACCTGAGACAGTGATGAAGGGCAATAATGCTTTCAAGTTGAGGGTTAAGGAGATTGATTTTATCCCTGTGTTTTGTCAGGACACAACACAGCTGGCTCGTAGAATACAATACTGCTGCTGCTTTTAGTTATTGTCACAGTTACCATTTAAATGTTAAGGCTGCACCAGGACCGTGGTCTGTGTACTCAATAGGCTATGGGGTCATGATTGGCTTTTTTAAATTCTATTTTAATTGCTCTCCATTCCCCCAGCACTAACAGCACTCATTGGCTCTTGTGCCAATCAAATGAAAATTAATACTTGAACTTAGTCGCTGGCTACAACAGATGGATCTCTATTGGGTGAACCAAGCTAAACAGTCAACTGAGCCATGAGTTTAACTGAATTCAGTCAGGAGTCTGATGGTGCTGGAGGGGCTGTGTTTTTGTTTGATCCTAATACTGTGTGACAGCTTGGTTTGTTAACATGCTTCTAACAGCTCTGCTTCCCCTGCTTCTCCTCCATCCACCCCTCCCTCCCCCAGACCCAAGCTACCGTACCTTCCATTCGGGGGGTTACGGAGGGGACACTATGGGCATGGAGCCCATGATGGACCATGATCTGGGTGGGAGCCACCACCCTGGCCAGGACTACCCCACTGTAGAGGGGCTGCCTGACCTGGGACATGCCCAGGAACTGATAGAGGGCCTGCCACCTGGCGACTCCAACCAACTGGCCTGGTTTGATACCGACCTGTAAATACAGAGACCAACATTACACTACACTTTCTACTAGGTAAGAATACCGTCACACTCAGTAGCCTTGTTTTAGCCAAAATGAATGGGAGCCATTCGTAAAAGTAGAAGCACAGTGGGGGGAGTGAGTGGATGAGTGGATTTACTCACTGTGGCTGCTGCATGTTCAGACTGCTCCTAATTGCAAAGCTGTGTGATGTGGTGTGTGTGTGTGGTCTTTACCAGCGCCTGTGCCCTGTCGCCTTCCTGTTTTCCCCCTCATTCCTCCTTTTCTTTTTTCACTCTTCTCCCTTTGCAGCTGTATCATGTGATCTGGATGAACCTGCATCGTGATTCGCCCACATGGAGGAGGCGGGGTTTCAGAAAGTGCCTGAAGATGACTCAACAACAGCAAGCAGAGTTTCCTGTCTATGGGAACTCCATTGGGACAAATAAGATTGAAGTGCGGTTCTGGTCTCTCAGCCTGACGGAGGGCTGACTTTAAATCCTGACATGACACATGAATTTTGATCTCAACAGTTGATTTTTGAAAAACCCTTTGTTTTCATTTTTACTATTGTTTTTTTAAATTCTATATTTCCTCAAATCTGTAATGGTACAAACTGATTCTAGCTTGCTTTTTTTTCTCCCCATTATTTGGATTATGATACTCATCTCTTGTTTTTGGAGTCCCTTGTATTTTAAGTCTCTGGTAGTGTTGAGTTTGATTTTTTCTTTCTTTTTTTTTTTGTGGTAATGCTCCATCCAAGAATCTGATCACATTTTAAATGGTGTCCAAACACTAAAGTTAATCAGTTGAATTGTATTCTGATGATAAAGTGTAACATTGTGTAGCTTTTGTATAAAAAAACATGAATTGGAAGTCATGGTCCAAATATCAAGCTATTTTCTTGCTTTAAAGGTGGACACTGATGTGTCTCTGCTGTTCCAAAGGGGGTGTATCTGACCTAGCTGGATGGGTGTGGCTGTGGAAGGATGGGTAGAGGAGGGCTCTGCTGTTACTAAGGGATGGGGTAGTGGGAGGAGCTGGTTGCTGTAGCCTGCTGTGTTCTGAAACAATAAAATGGACTGTCATTTCACCTGGATGCCTCAGTCTCATTTCACCCACAAACACAGTCAAGACTATCAGTCTCCACAGCAGAAATACAATCGTAATTTTAACTGGATCAGATTGTCTTCAGTGTACATGCAACCAAAGTAAATCATTTGACCAGTGTCATACCTGCTGTTTTAACGTGTTTCAAAATAGCTATGAAGTATTTGGCTTAAAAACCAGTTTGCCTGACGCATAACACAAAATCAGGCATGTTTCTCTGTAATGCTACACTTCCATTTTTCCTATTAAAAGGCAGGATTATATTCTCACTCAGTGGGTGTGTGCTGAGCAGTTCTCAGACAGCAAAGGTAACACGACCACAACACAGGTGTGACCCTCAGTTTTACACATGACTGCTAAGTAGCGAGGTGAGAAAAACTGATGCTCCACCAACTGAAAAATGAGTCCACATCCACCTGCGGAGGCCATGCATTTTGGCAGGGTGCCGATTCAGTTCACGATCTTCCTCCTATGAGAAGGTGTCGAATTGCAGTGAGTATAACTTGGTGGATGCTATTGCACAACTGAACAGTGACAGCTGTGTTTGCTGCAGCTTTAGTGAGATTAGTCAGATTTGCATATAAAATGAGAACCTGGAGCGAAGAACTAAAAGCATGCTAGTGGTGACCATGTGTGGGTGTCCAGGATTTAGATTTTTCAGAGGACATAATGTTGCATGGAGGACATCTGGGGTGGCTGGAGGGCATTTCCCAAGACTAAACAACCTATCCAACCAGACGCAGGCCTTGCCTCACTCAACTCTGACTTCATCCAACCTCTTACCAACATACTGGGCACACCTGTATTCCTGCTGGCACTCCCTGTAATGGCATAGTTTTTCTTTGCGACAATGCCCAATTTATGTTAAACCAATTGGAAATTTATGACCTAACTGACAAAGTTGTTTGTAGAGATTTACCTCAGTCTTGCTCATGGAACTGGTCCCTGCTCCCTGCCAGCACACAGAACATCTTCATTTGTGTGGCCTCATAATTCCTTTCACATTTCTGTGTGTGATGGGATTAAGGAAAAGAGCAGTGTGTTGCTCATAGTTCACCAATTCACCATCAAGCGAAGTGGAAATGTGTGATTATGTCACATTACAGACACACATGATGGCAGACTAATGTTCTGCCATAAACGCTAAGTGGAAGCGTCTAAACCAACCCAGAGGCCAGAGTGGTGATGCCTGTGACAGTCTGGATTAACTATAATCCTGTGCAGTCTGATGGACACTGGATGGATGTTTTGATTGACCTGTCAATTTATTATTAGGGACACAGCAATATTTATTTAATTGAGCCAATCTGCACATTTGATGAGTCATGTAGAGTGATGATACCACACAGTCAGATTCACTCACGTCTCAGCAGCTGTTTTGTTCATACAAAAACCAAAAATATTAATGAATTTAAACAACTATATATATATATATATCGATATATATATATATATATATATATATCTCATGTGTCTACATTCAGTCCAATTTCTAAGAAAAAACCCAGATCAACCAAGACACTTAAATAATGTCTTAAAAAATATTCTCCCAAAACGGACAACATTTTTAAAGAGCAACTCTAGCTCATTATTCAGAAAACGGTTACCTGAAGACGGAGGTAAATCCTAAAAAGAAGACTACCAATCTTAGGTATCTTTAAAGTTCTGAAATGGTTCTGGTTTGCTTCAGGTTTGAAGATTGAAAGCTTTTAGGATCCAGAGATCTGAAGGATTTCAGCAGCCAGTGGAACCACATCGACATGACACCTGGGACAGAGAGAAAAACAAAGTAATTTTTACTGTATCACAATATTTACTCAGTGACAGAACAAATTTATAACTACTTTTCCTAAAAAAAGGTGAAAACGATGGGGCCTCCTAATTGCCTAATGGTTGTGGGGCAAACGTCCATGCTTCAGTTTCAGCCGACGACCTGAGTTGCATGTCCCTCTCTCTCCTCTACCTCTTTCCCATCCAATAAAGGTGAAAATGCCAAAAACATAATCCCCAAAAAGAGCAAATGACAACAATGTCATAAATGTAGATCCTCTTAAAAATCTTCATATAGGCTTTATGTACCGATTATGATCATTTGAATAATTCCTTTCTACAACTCAGAAGTTGAGAGAAACATGGAGCCACGTCCAGACTCGTTTTCTCCAGTAAAATTACTAATATAATATATTGAGTGTTATCCCGGCCAAACCACCTACAGACTGATACAGATGTGCTCACGAACCGGCACTGTGAACACCAAAGAAACATCGCTGGCTTCTAGCTGAACTACTCTGAACATTCAGTGTCATCTGAATTCCTGTCCATAGTGAACATCAGGACATATTCTGTGCACCTGTACACTGTAGCCGTCTGATTTTAGTTTGATCATTCTTTGTTGGAAAATGTGGTTTTACGCCCTGCCTGACCTATACAAGCAGGTACAAATGTTATAAAAACCCACAGTTCAAAGGTCTCAGTGTGCCTGTAAACTGCACTGATTGTTTGCCAAACTAGAGTCTATCGATACTTTATGTGTTAGCCTTCATGTGTCACGTTGCAATGTTTCAGTTCTAAATTACAAACTTGTGGTCCAACAGTGGATGCAGGATTGACGTGTCTATGGGACCAATTTTAAAATAAAAAGGAACTTATGCCTTTTGTCGTACCGGCCAAGACCGTACCGGAGTGCACACTGCTGAAGGTATATTGTTGTGGGAACCTTGCTGATGAAAATGACAATAAAAGGAATCGAGGTCATTTCTAGTATGGCAGATGCGAGCACTGGAGCAGGTGTCACTGCTGTCACTGCTGCTGCACTGTCCTGTCCTGGTGTTTCTTTTGTCAGTGGCCTTGTTGAGCTGCCTGGTTGATCGTCACTGTTCTCTAAACATTCTTCCAAGTTCCATTCTTTTATTTAAGATTTCCTATTTATGTTGTTGCCATGAAATACTTATTATGGCAATGGTAAAAATGACACGCCATTGTTAGGCATTAAATAAACACTGATGCACATTCAATATAGTATTACAATGTACAGTATTAACACTATAGTAATTAATCCATTACACATAAATCTGTAAATATCATAACTTATATTTGTTTTTCGTATTGGACCTTGCGTAGCAGGCTTTTCTATTTATATGGCATAGTTGTTGTGATTTAGAAAAGAATACTCTGAAAACAGTTAACACTTGATAACCGTAACTGAAATAAAATGCTATATTCTATACAAACATACATACATTTATATGTCTTGGTGAAAACATCCACTCTGCCCAGACCCTACAGCCTGTCTGTAATCTACCTCTCCTCTCTCTTATCTCCCTCCTTCACCCTCTTCTCTTCCTCCAAGGTGTCTTTGAGGGCAGCCTGACAGCCAGGCCCCTTAGTTGATTAAAACCTACATAATTAACCTAATTAACACAGCCCCCAGAGGCCTAAGAAATCCTTGAAAGTTTGTGAATTTGGAGAACATAAATTGGATCCATAAAAGTTTTAGGACAAACTTTCACAGTCACAAATTGCCACTCAGCAGCTGTGCAGAGGACAGCGGAAAATGAAATAATTGGTTTCAGATTACAGTGAATTACCAGACCAAATTCACCTCACACCAACACTTGGGAATTCATGTGTTTCCCACTATTAGAGAACTGACAGCAGAACTTAGTGGACAAGCAGGTTCCTCGTCATTCAGATTTTTCAACCAATGGATTCTTCACAGGAAGACACTGTATATTTTTTTGTCTGTAATTTTATTTATATAGCGCTATATCATAACAAAGTTATCTCATAGCACTTGTTAATATAGAGCAAGTCCAAGCCAACTCTATATGTACAGACCCAACAATTCCACCATGAGCAAGCACT